>CAUYON010083416.1:0-22270 GCA_963573935.1 Arctocebus calabarensis
GGAGAAAACTTCTAAATACGGATCAAAAATATTTTCACATAATAAATGAGAAAATCTCATGAATGTTATGTCAATCAGGTTGATAAAAATATCTCAGATTGCATGTGAAGCCCACACACTGTACCCCATGATTGAACTAATATACACAGCTATGATTCAATAAAAAAAAATAGAATACCTTATTGCTAAAAAACACTAATGATCACCTGAACTTTTAGCAAGGAATGATGTTTTTGCTGGTGAAGGGTCTTGCTTCAATGTTGATGATTGGTGAGGGTGGTGATTGCTTAAGGTTAGGGTGGCTGAAGGTGATTTCTTAAAATAAACCAACAATGAAGTTTGCTTATTGGAAAGGAAGAGTCCTTTCATGAAAGATTACTCTGTAGAATGCAATGCTGTTTGATAGTATTTTGCCCACAGTAGAACCTTCAAAATTGGAGTCAATTCTCTCCAACCCTGCTGATGTTTTGTCAGCTAAGTTTATGTAATATTCTAAATTTTTTGTTGTCATTTCAACAATATTCACAGCATCTTAACTATGAGTGAGTAGATTTCATCTTAAGAAGCCATTATTTTTAGTCATCCTTAAGAAGCAATTTCCCACCAGTTCAAATCTCATCATGAGATTGCAGAAATTCAGTCATACTTTCAGGCTCCCTTTCTATTTCTAATTCTCTTGCTTTTCCACTACCTCTGCAGTTACTTCCTCCACTGAAGTCTTGAATCCCTCAATGTCATCCTTGGGTGGTAGAATGAACTTCTTCCAAATTTCTACTAATATTGATTTGACCTTGTTCCATAAATTACGAATGTTCTCAGTGGCATCTAAAATAGTAAGTCCTTTCCAGAAAGTTTATAACTTATTTTCCCAGTTTCATCAGAGGAATCACTATTTATGTATGCTATAGCCTTATGAAATATATTTCAAGTTGAAATTACTCCTTAATCCATGGACTCCAGAATAGATGTTGCGCTAAGCAAGCATGAAAACAACATCCTTGAGCATATTTATCAGAGCTCTTGGGTGACTAGATGCATTAGCAATGAACAGTAATATTTCGAAAGGAATGTTTTTTTCTAAGCAGTAGGTCTCAACAATGGGCTTAAGATATTCATTAAACTGTGCTGTAAACAGGTGTGCTGTCATCTAGGCTTGGTTATTCCATTAACAGAGCAAATTTGGCATAATTCTTAAGGGCCCTAGGATTTTCAGAATGGTAAATGATTGTTGGCTTTAACTTAGACACCAGCTGCATTAGCCCTTATCAGGAGAATCAACCTTTCCTTTGAAGATTTGAAGCCAAACATTGGCTTCTCCTCTCTAGCTATGAAAGTCCTAAGTGGCATCTTCTTACAATATAAGGCTGTTTCACCTACATTAAAAATATGAAGTTCACTGTGACCACTTTCATCAGTTCTTAGGTAGGTCTTCTGGGTACCTTGCTGCAACTTCTATTTCAGCACCTGCTACTTCACCTTGACTTTTATGTTATGGCAACAGCTTCTTTCTTTTAACTGCATGAACCAACCTTTGCTAACTTCAAAGTTTGCTTCTTCAGCTTTCTCACCTCTCTCAGTCTTCAGAGAATTGAAGAAAATGAGGACTTTATTCTAGATTAGGCATTGGCTTAAGAGCATGCTGTGGCTAGTTTGATCTTGCTCAGCCCACTAAAACCCACTACATATGACAACAAGGCTATTGTACTTTTTTATCATTCGTGTGTTCACTGAAGTAGCACTTTTAACTTCCTTAAAGAACTCTTCATTTGATTTCACAATTTGGCTGTGTGGTACAAGAGGCCTAGTTTTTGGCATATCTTGACTTTTGACATGTCTTCCTCCCTAAGGTTTATCATCTCTAGCATTTGATGCAAAGTGAGAGATGTGAGGCTCTTCCTTTCACTTGAACACTTAGAGGTCATTGCAGGATTATTAATTGGCTTAATTTTAATATTGCTCTCTTAGAGAGGAGGGAGGCTTGAGAAGAGGGAGAGGGATGGGGGAATGGCTGGTCAACAGAGCTGTCAGACACACATCGATCAATTAAATTCACCATGTTAAATGGGCATGGTTGGCAGCACCCCCAAACAATTAGCATAGTAACATTGAAGATCACTAAACAAGATAACTATAGGAGATACAATGATAATGAAAAAAATTTGAAATATTTGGAGAATTACCAAAATTGACATAGAGACAATAGAAAAATTACACCAATAAATTTTCTGGACATAACATTGCACAGACCTTCAATTTGTAAAAAATGCAATATCTACAAAGCACGATAAACCTCAGCACAATAAAACAAGGCATGCCTGCACTGTCATAGTTTTGCAGAAGAGTTTGTCACTTTGAGACTGAACCATTTGGGATTAAAGGCAGTTTCTGCACACTGGTTATGAAGACCAAATCTAGATCAGAGGTTTCTCATCCTAACAATTGTAATACCCTTTTTCATAGAAAATAGTTTGGAAGGTCCACTTATCCACCCTAAAATAAACTTTATAGGTAATACTATCTACCCATTCATATTCATAAAATTATCAATATAATGCCTTATCCTTAATAAACAGAAAATATAAAGATGAATAAATTATAATAAAGTAATATGCATTTTAAAAGGTAAATGCTTGGACAGGACTTTATTAAAGGACATAATGAAATTATCAAATGTCTACACCTTTATGAAGAATGACATTGAATTCAAAATCCTCCCTGTGTATTCTGTTGATAACTGAAGTACCCAATGGGCATTGCATTCATTCATATGGTTTTCTGAAATGATGAAAGACTTTTGGTAAAGTTACAAATAAAATAAAACACATTCTTCCATCTTTCTAATAGTTCTGCTTCCAGATATTCAGTGTATATAAAAAATAGTGCAGAAATTCTGGTGTCTTCAAGTAAAACAGATTTTTTTCCTAGGCTCAGATAACTGTAAGCAACACTTCATCCCCATAAATGGGAGGATTCTTTATTATGGAGCCACCACATTTAATCACTCTGCCTCCTAAACGCCAATTGCATCGAAAATGACCATACAGGTTTTTGAAATTAACCCCATTAAGATTTATCAGAATAGATAAAAAATGGGGCAGCACACTCTCAGCCTGGAAGAGAAGAGGCAAGGGAAAAGGTAGAAATAGGCATTTATGGAGCCAGGCCACAAATCACAAACTTACAGCTTAAATGAGATTTTGTTCTTGAAAAAAGCATTTTAAAATAGAATTTATTTGCACTTTTTAGTGTCTTACATATGCCCTGATTTATGTATTTGTGTTACCTTTCTTTTTCATAAGGGCATGTAAGTTTTTGCTGGTCTATGTTGACTCGGTAGTTGCATGTGCACCTGCTTGTTTAACCCTTTCTACTACTTATCTGTGGAGAAATTCAGTGTTCTCCATTTTAGAAATGAAAAAATCAAGGCTCAAAGAAATTAAATAACTTGTCTAATATCATACGACTTCTAAGTGGTAGAGTCAAAGATTCAAAATCATATTTATTTGAGTCTAGAAAACTATGCTTCTATAATATATTCACCATTTATACATCTGGCATCTGGCTGTGAATATGCAGCTCTTACGAGTTCATCTGTGATAAATGCCCTCTATGCACACCTTTAAAAAAAACTTGATTTCTGACACTGGTATCTGGGACAAGCGAGCAAAGGTCTCTGGATGAGTGACACCAGGACCATAGGTTCTGACTGTCCCAAGGAGACCAGAAAACATCGAACTTGCATTGCACACCTTTCCTGTTGAGTTTATCCACTCCTGTTGAAGCAGCACAATAGTACCTATAAAGATTTTTCCCAACAGCATGGTTCCTGTAAATAAGTATTTTATAAAAGAAAGTCTTTCAACAAAGAGCGTGAAGACATGCCATATCGACAATGGCTCACTGACTACCTGTTCCTTTTAGGAATCCTGGTGAGGCAACTTTACCTCCCATTCAACTGTTGTATTTGTTGCAAGTGTGATGGCTTAAAAGGTTTTGGAAAAATTGAATTTGCAGTTTATTTGAACAACCCCCATCTTCCAATTCTATTCTAAGGAACAACTCCTTGGAATTCAATAATGTATTGCAGAACATGATTTTTTTTTTAAACCTTTATTTCCCTGGGTTTTTTTTCTGTAATTAACTTCTGAAGATAAATCTCACATGTATGAGAAGGTAAGGTTGCAGGATGAACTGGGCAATATTTATTTGTCCAAGCATTTTGGGGAGTAATAACTGTAATATTAATGCATTGAGCATTGGAGCAGTGCCTGTACTACTTAGTATCTAAGGATACTAGAGTGGCCATGTCTATACTTTGTGTCCCTGGCTATAGTTGGGTGGACCAGTGATAGAAACCTGAGCCAGTTTGAGTTTAATGTTGGAATTTTGAATTGTAATTATAAATGGGTAGTAATTGATTATTAATTCTTGAACTTGAAAGAGATTTTGTGGAGTGTGAGAAACAGGACATCTTCCTCACCTAGGGAGACAGGCATAGAGAAGATTAAATTTCAGGATCAGGGACAGGTAGAGATGTGAGTCCCTTCAGCCCCAGATAGAGAAAAGAAATAATCAAAGCACTGCTTTCCTGAAAGTGCTTCAGTTGTCAGGTTTGGTCCTGCAGGAGACTAAAATGCTCACACAATTCTTGGGGTTAAATAATACCACTGATCCTTAAAACAAATTCTCATTTTTTAAAGCAAGTCTGAATAATTTTTTGGTATGTTCAAGCAACCAATTCCGGATAAAAATAACTTATTTCTTTATATATTTCATCTTGTTTAATCTTTACAACAAGAAGTAGGTACTATTATATTTATTTGAAAAATGTGAAAAATGAGATTCAGAGTTACTAATTACTTCCCCAAGGTCAAACAGCTAGAGCCAAGAAGTTGAATCCACAAAAATTCCCTTCTGCCACTTCCTTACTCTTGTTAAAATAATCCTTTATTTTTGTGCAATACTTTATAATTCATGAAACATGCATCATATTGTTTAATTCTCACATTGACCTAAGGAAAAAGGTATGTTATAGATAAGGAAATTGAGGTATAGAAAAGCTAGGTATGCAGTTAAATTTAAATATGTATTTATATGTACTTCTTTCCAGTAAGTTCTTTCCTTTACAGAAGTACAACCTCTAACCCTTATTCAACATTATTGGAAGGACAGGCCATTTGATTGGGAAATAAGAAGGCATTGCTATGAAAAAGTGTAGTCTTTATTATTCCTTTGTCTAAAACATATACCATCAACATTTTTAAAAAATGAAATTTTTATAAATATCTTATTCATCTAAAAATATGTAAATAAGGTCTTTAGTTACCTTTTGCATTAATTAGCTTGTGCTGCCATAACAAAATACTATAGATTGGGTGGCTTAAACCATAAATATTAATTTTTCTCATGGTTTTAGAGGCTGGGAAGTTCGATATCAAGGTACCAGCTTATTTGATTCTCCCTGAAGATTCTTTTCCAAGCTTACAAATAGCCTCCTTCTTGCCATGTCCTCACATGGTGGACAGAGAGAGGGTGAACTCTCCAGTTATCTCCTTTTATAAGGGCACTAATCTCATCAGACCAGGGTCCCAACCTCATGACTCCATCTAACTCTAATTACTTTCCAAATGACTAATTTCTAAACACTATCACTTTAGGGATTAGGGCTTTAACATGTCAATTTGAGGGAGGGGTTTATTCAGTCCATCACACTTATACATAAGGAAGTCATTATAATTATTACTGTCATTATTTCTAACAGACCTGTGACTGAGATAGGCCAATTTCCTGTCACTTCCATTTTCTAAAGGCAGAACAATTTTACCTGGCATGCTTTTTCACTTTCAAGACTCTGCCTGTGTGTTTGCGTTTGAGAGAGAGAGAAAGAAAGAGAGAGGGAGGGAGAGAGTTGGTGAGGAGAGCATCTCAGGTTCTTAGATCAGCTTCCTTCAAATTTGGGCAATCTTAGTTTCTAGTTTCCTGCATGGCCCAAATTAATTCCAAATTGCTGGAATCTTAGTAAAAGTATTGCATTTTTAACTGACCAGATATATTAATTCTCTTTTTATTGCTGTTCATTTGCATGTTTGTTTGTGCCCTTAGAGATGTTCCCTAGCTCTTTGTGAGCTCAGCAATGTTTTTGGCTTTGCTGTTGGTAATTTATCCAACACCTAGCTTTTTTGGAATGGTCAGTTTTGCTCAGAGTATCTTGTCTCTCTTCCTTTTCTAAATTTATGCTGGTAAAATACATATATATTTACCATAAGCCATTTTTAAGTGTACAGTTCGGTGGCAGTAAGTACATTTATACTGTGCAACCATCACTACCCAACCATCTCCAGAACTCTTTTCATCTTATAAAACTGAAACTCCATATTCATTAAACAACAGCTCTCCATTCCCTTCTCCATTCTTCCCTTCACAACTACTTTCCGCTTTCTGTCTCCATGATGTTGACTTCTCTAAGGTCCTCCTATAAGCATAATCATACAGAATTTGTCTTCTTGTGACTGGCTTATTTCACTTAGTTTAGCTCCTCCTGGTTCATTTTCACTTAGCCCCTCCTGGCTCATTTTCACTTAGCTCCTCCCAGTTCATATGTATCGTAGCATCTATCAGAAATTCCTTTTTTTAAAATCATGTGACTGACTAATTCTGTCATTTTGCTATGCCTTCTAGCTTTTTTTTCTTCTTTTTTTTTTTTTGTCTCTTTTTTCCTGCAATTCCTCACTTCCTTTGTGCTTAGCTGACTTTTTTTTTTTTTTTTGGCAGTGAGATATTTAATTTCCTATCTCATTGCCCTTGTGTATACTGTAGGGTTTGTGTGTGTGTGTGTGTGTGTGTGTTTATACAGATTACACTTAAGGTCTTAAAGTATAACACTGCAACTTGAATTAATAACACATTAAAACACTGATCTTTTATATCTCCAGCCTTACTTTTTTTATTTGTTATTACCCCTAAATTACATCTTTATACACCTTTGGTTCCAAAACATAAGCTAATACAAAATGAAAATCCCAGTTCTAAAAATAGAAAATCTAAAATTCTCCATAATGACTTTTTTTGAGTGTTGACATGATGTTTAAGAAAATTCTCATTGGAGCAATTTGGATTTCAGAGTTTTGGATTTGAGATGCTCAACTAGTAAATATAATGTAAATATTCCAAAACCCAGAAGCTGAAGCACTTCTGGTTCTTTAGCATTTCAGATAAGGGATAATCAATCTGCAGTTTAAAAAAATTCACTAGTATATTAAATTATGTAGAAAACAAATGTGGAATTATAATAATGCTAGCTTTCAAATTAATAAGGGCTTTATAATTTTTTATTTTTATTTTTAAATCTCTAATCATGGTTTAAACATGTATTAGTGTCTTAAATTCTTTAGAAAATGAAAAAGTGAATTTACAAACCATTGTTACAGTAATGCTGAATTTACCTTTACTGAGATCTTTATTTCTTCATATCACTTCCAGTCACTATCTAGTGTCCTTTCATTTCACTTTGCAGGATTGCTTTTAGGGCAGATCTAAGGGCAACTTTTGTTTATTTGCGAATGTCTTTATTTCTCCTCTACTTCTGAAGGTCATTTTGTCAGTTATAGAATTCTTGGTTGGCAGGTTTTTTTTCTCTTACCACTTTCACTATATCAGCCCCATGCCTTCTGGCCTCCAGTTTCTGATGTGAAATCTTCTGATAATCTGTTTGATGATCCCCTATAAATAACAAATTGCTTCTCTTTTGCTGCCTTCAAAATTTTTTTTGACTTTTACTTTGGACAGAAAAAGTCTCATTGTGGTTCTTTTAGTTAATCCTACTTAGAATTTCATTGAGTTTGTTGAATATTTTATTCATATGTTTCAGCAAGTTTGAGAAGTTTTTCACCATTATGTCTTCAAATAGTCTGTCTGCACTTTGTATCTCTTTTGTCTTTCTGGAAATCCCATAATACATATATTTGCCTATTTGATGGTGTCAGATGGCTCTTTTTACTTCAGTCATTTTTTCTTTCTGTTCCTCAGAGTCAATAATTTCTATTGTCCTATTTTTATGTTAATTGATTCTTTCCTTTTGCCTCTTCAACTGTGCTTTTGATGCTGTAGTGAATTTTTTAATTTCAGTTATAACTTTTGCCCCAGAACTTCTTTTGGTTTCTTCTTACAATTTTTGTCTCTTTATAGATATTTTCATTTCATTCATACATCATTTCCTTGACTATTTCCATGTCTTCTTTTAGTTCTTTGAATATATTTAAGACTATTGTTTTAAAATCTTTGTATACTATCTGCCATGAAGGCATTCTCAAGGACAATTTCTATTTCTTTTCTTTTTTTTTTTTTTGCAGTTTTTGGCTGGGGCTGGGTTTGAACTCACCACCTTCAGCATATGGGGATGGCACCCTACTCCTTAGAGCCACAGGAGCCACCCTTATACCCTTATTTCTTTATTCTTTTTTATTGCATGGGTCATACTATTCTATTTCTGTGTATGTCTTTGACTGCCTTTGTTAAATGCTGAATATTTATCTATAGTAATGTGGTAACTCTGGAAATCATATTCTTTCTTCCACAGATTTTGCTTTATATGTGTGAGTGTGTATATATATACACACACATATATACTATATATGTATACATATATATACACATATATATTATAGATGTATATATATGTATTATATATGTATATATATACACACACATATAAAGCAAACTATGGGATATGTATACACACACACACACACACACGTAAAGCAAACTTTGTGGAAGAAAGAATATGATTTCCAGAGTATATATGTACACATATATACAAATATACACATATATGTGTATATATACATATATTATATATATACACACACACACACACATATAAAGCAAACTCTGTGGAATAAAGAATATGATTTTCAGAGTTACCACATTATTATATATAAATATTCAGTGTTTAACAAAGGCAGAAGACATACAAAGAAACAGAATAGTATGACCCATGCAAAAATAAAGAATAAACAAATATACACACATATAAACAAACATATACACACACACACATATATATACATACATACATACATATCTATGTATAGTTTCATGTTTTGTTTTATATGTATGTATATGTTTAGTTTCATGCTGTCTATGTGCCACAGATCATCCTGAGGTATAAGAACTTCTCAGTCTTCTCTGAGCCTGAATTTTTCTCTGGTCATTTAGGGTGACTTTCTAATTTCTCCCATATTTGTGGCTGTTTTAAACATCTTAGTCTTTAATGGCCGGCTCTAAAAAAGAAAAAAAGAGAAAAATTAAGTGGAAATATTGGTGCTAGCTCTTTAAATTTCCTAGAATTTTTCAACTAGAGGAGGAGAGGCTTGTAAGAAGTAAGAGAGATACAGTAGTGATTAGTCTACCTATCTCTTTGTCTGCACCTCTGTGATCAGAAGGAGCAATCAGCAATTAGAGCACTGGTCCCAATATTAGGAAAACAGAATCCTTTTTGCCTGCCCTGGTTTCTACAAACTGTGTGCTAACTGCTCCTAGAACCATGGCTCCCGGCCACAGGGCAGGGGGTGGGAGATGGGTAGCTGCTACCCTGCTGACCAATATTAACTACAATTTACAGTTTAAACTTTGTCAGAAGTTTTAAGCATTCATTTAACTCCAGAGTTCCTAAAGATTCATATCAGATTTTTGCCCTAGCATAACTATTGTCTATGTGGAAAGACAGATTCCTGATGCTTCCTACTCTGCTATTTTCCCTGGAAGCATCTCTTAAGGTCCTTTTTCTTGTTCAAAACAGAAGTCCCACAGTACCTTTTCCTTTTCTCTTAATCCTATTCTCTAGTTAGAACATGGATGAGACACAATTGTCTTTCCTTGGTCAGAATCTCAATGTTTGGAAGTCAGTCAAAAGGGATCTGCAATTTTAAAGCCACAAGTCCAGGTTCCTGAGGCTCAGGAGCCCAAAGAGGAAGACAACCAAGGTCCTCATAAAGTTTCATGTGCGTCTTTGGCAGATATGTGAAGCAGGCTGATGTTTCAAAACCTACAAGAAGGAAATTGAAGTATTTTATTGATGTCACTGAAGTTGGTCTAGCCACTTTTTATTTTCTTTTATTTCTCTTTATACAGAGAGTCCAAGTTATCAATCTACTCACCTAAATGTTGGTGACAATTGCTTCTAAAAAGAGCAAAAAAATCTCAGAAAATAGCCTACATGTGTGTTTAATATAACCCAGAACCCACAAAATAATTAGGTTTACCTATCTAAAAATCAAACAGGTGGTCTGAGATAAATTTAGCTGTTTTCCAATTTCTCTTTCATTTCGCAGTATATTGTTTGAAATAGAAATGTACATTTATAGCAAACATAAATAAATAACTGTGTCCACCGAGTCTTCTGAGGTGGGGTAGAGTAGAAGGAGGGATAAACTGGAAAACTATAGAAAAGGGAGGCGCAGTGGGCTGCTCTTAATTTTTTAACCAAATAAGTTTTCTGAAAACAAATAAGCATAATTTTAGAAAGCCATTTTGCAAAGCTAAGGTTGTTCTTCTTTTTTGAAATACACCTTGTTATTTCGTGAGATTTTTCCATTACCATTTTCTACATCATGAAAAATAAACCAATTGCACCTTATTGTCTAGCTAATTCCCTTGAAAGTATAATTCTGGCATCCAATAAAAATCTAGCCAACTCTGGGAAAAATCTCATGAGATAGAAATTGAGTTCCGAGGCTAACAAGAATAAGAGGCAATTAATTAGAAATATAGCATACATTTTGTAATTTTGCTAAGGAAAGATTCACTATGCAGAAGACTGACTGAATTTACAGATAGTAAGAAAACTTCTAAAGGAACTGAATCAAGTGATTTAGAGTATACAATACTAAATCCTGGACTGGTGGAAGCAATTTTCACTATCCTTTATTTATTAAACTCAAGTCTATTTGAAAAGGGGAGATAGTGATGGATGTAGATTTGCTTTTGCTGCCAATTTCAGACATAAAATCTTTTTAGTACCTGGTAAAGATGATAATAAAAATAATTCTACCTTGTGAAAAACATGAGCATGTTTGCAGGTGTCCCACATAGTGCCTGTGGGACATGTGTTTAAATACATATACACATGCATGCATGATTTAGTCCCTGTCAAAGGATCATCTTGTAGTTCTGCTATTGCATACAAATCTCACGTTCACCTGTCACCACAAAGATAATGGTAAATTGCTTGTTCTCTGCTTACATTGCAGTGCTCTGGGATTGTGTGTTCTGAGTGATGTATAGCACACATATCTTTATAACAACATGCAAGAGCCAAAGAAAATGGTTAAAATAAAGTTTTCATATCCCACCTTCATGGAGAACCCATATAATCTGCTTCTGAGAACTGCTTCTGTTTGGAAGGGTGACTCATAACATTACATTTACAGATCCACTCCAGGACATTATTTCTGAAGGATCACTTGACCTGTTATTGTTTCTGTTCTACTGGGTCCTGAAACTTCATCCCCTTTCAGACACTGTCCTTTAGTTTATTTATTTATTATTTTTTCTTTTTCTGCAGTTGTTGGCCAGGGCCAGGTTTGAACCCACCACCTCCGGTATATGGGACTGGCACCCTACTTCTTGAGCCACAGGTGATACTCAACTATCCCTTAGTTTAGCTTCTTGTGAAGCTTTCTCCCTAGAGATGGTTGCTAATCTGTGGTGCTGGCAATAAGAGTACAGCAACAAGAAGTTCTTGAACTCTTTTTAGAAATAAACTGAGAACCTTAATTTCATGGGTGGCCCTCTCCTCATCCCCAAGAACAATCCAGTCAGACATCTATACAGTCTATATATTTAAATGTGCCCTAAGGATAAGGGAACCTGAAGTTTCTATGTATCTTCATTCTGAACATTCAATCTTTTTTGAAGTTTACTGAACATGCCATAATATTTCAAGCCTCTTTGCCTTTGCATATGATGTTATTCTGCCAAGAATGCTATCTCACATTTTCATTTAGAAAACTCCTATTCAGCTTTCAAAGTCCATTCTCCATCATCTCCCATGTAAAGTGTTCCCTGAAATTGTGGACAAATAATTACTTCCTTCTCTCAATAAATTCTGTGCTTTATTTATTTCTTATTGTTTGTTTGTTTGAGACAGAGTTTTACTTCCTCATCCTTAGTAGAGTGCTGTGCTATCATAGCTCACAGCAATCTCAAACTCTTGGGCTCAAGTGATTCTCTTGCTTCAGCCTCCTGAGTAGCTGGAATTACAGGCACTCACCACAATGCCCGGCTATATTTTTAGAGATGGGGTCTTGCTCTTGGTCGGGCTGGTCTCAAACCCATGAGCTCAGGCAATCCACCTGTCTCAGCCTCCCAGAGTGCTAGGATTATAGGAGTAAGCCACCGCACCTGGCCTATTTATCTCTTATGGGAAATATTATTATTTAAGGTATTTTTATGCATTGTTAATAATTATTAATTAAGACTTTGTCTTAGCTACTCAATGTAAGCTTCTTGATTACAAGGACAGCCTCCTATCCACCTTTGTATGCTCTTTCCCTATTATAGCATGAATTTGGCATACAGTATAGGTTCTTGAATAGAATTGAATCTTATTACAACAGTAGATTTGTTTGTGTATCTTTGGATAATTTGACGTGTTTCACCATTTATGGAAAGAACTTCTTAAATCCTCAGATCTCCACTCTACCCATTTAAATCTCAGACCACAATGCAAATTGAAGGCAGCCCCCAGTAGAGGAAATAATCTTGCTTCTGACTCTGTTTAGTTTCCCAAGGAAGTAGCTCATTAATCTCATTACTGTAAACTGTGAAGGTAGGCAGGCATTATTCATGGTTTTGGGTTGTAGTTAAAGGCCATTCCCATTAATTAGGTTGCCCACAACTCAAGTCTATAGCTTTCTGGGGGCACTTTTGCCCCAGAAGGGCCAAGGATAATGGCTTCCAAATACAACCCAAAGTGTAGATTATCTTCAAATGATGTGAAATCTTTCTTTGTTTGAAAAATAACAATTAAGTAGATTTATCTGTCTTCTATTTTCCTGGACTCAAGTGCTTAATTCATTGTGATTAGGCTACTGGTTAGAGTCTTAAAATTTATGAGTATCTTTGTGTGTTGTTGATGCTGACTTTTAAAGAGCAAATGACTTCCCACCAGTAATTGAAATCCCCCAAAGGTAGTCAGTCACCTCTATGAATTCACAACCTGTCAGATTCCTGACCCTAGGGATTCAGTGCCTTATTCTGTTACCGGACAAAGAGCATCTGTCCACCTGTCACTGTCAGCCAATATGCAGAGATGTAGATAGGTCCACCAAACTTTATTTGTCAGAAAGCCAGGATTCTGAAGAACAGTGAGAGTATCCTCTGCAAGACGGTTTTGTTCTATCACTCCCCAAATCACACTTTTGTACATAAAATTTCAAAGAAAAGATATGAGGTAAAGGTCACTTAGGATCTAGACATACCAAACCAATTATGTCATGTTGGCTCTCGCCTGACTGACTCCATCTTATTCTCACTACATGTGCTTTCAATTCTGCTTTGAAAGATGATGAGGTTCCAACTAAAATAACTTTTAATTAAGAGTGAGCAATTAATTATAGTCATTTATCACTTCTTTTTATTAAAATGTTTTATATTTTCATTTGTTTAGTTTTTCAGGTAGATTCTCAAACTGTTTTGTTAAATTTTAAGAGAAATCAGCTGTTAGGATAAAATGCTAGGTAAAGAAGGCAGAAACTCTTTGATTTATACATTCATTTCTTCATTGTGTTGGGCCTGAGACACAAGATAAATAATAAATAGCATTCTCAGTGAGTTCAGTCTGGTGAGGAAGAGGGAGAACTAAAGGAAAGCCAATGATAAGGTTGAGGAAGAGACTGAAGACCATACTTTTCCTCTATTCCTCTATTTCCTTAGCTTTCAAAGTCCATTCTCCATCATCTCCCATGTAAAGTGTTCCCTGACATTGTGGACAAATAATTACTTCCTTCTCTTAATAAATTCTGTGCTTTATTTATGTCTGACTGGATTTTTCACCTCATTATATTTGGGAAGTGAGGAGAAGTGGTCAGGAAGACTTTTAGAAGTAAGACCTGCCTACGTTACTTACTCCAATAGCAAACTCCTCAGAAGGTGTGAATCAGGGTCCTGATGCCTATTCCAGGCAGGAGGAATCTGCACAGGTAGCAAGTGCAAGATAGCCAAACAAGAAGGAAAGATGCCTCTGTCTTGAGAGCTTATAGCATTGAGGGATTGACTCATGCTACATAGTTAGTAGAATCTAAACTGAGTCCTAAAGGATAACGTAGAAAAGGGAGAAGCAGACATTACAAACAGTGACCAAAGCCAGAGACTGATAGAGAAGATTCTTGGCCCCAAAGAGTGGTTCTGGGGAAAAGGGATCAGGAATGCAGGCTAATTTGGGCACACAAAATGGCCAGAGTTAAGTGTGAACTCTGAATAACAGCCCAGAACTTCTACAGCAAGGATAGGACTTGACTCTGCATCAGAGATCTATGAGTCATGTCCTCTCAGGTCTCTTTGGATTCCAAGCCCCAGTCCAGAGTGATACATATATACAAATAGAGGGAAAGTATGGTGGTGGGAACAATGCTTGCAGATGCTCTGAGAATGTGTGTATTTCAGGGCCTGTGGAGTTGGGGGAGGCGCACAGCTGTTTAACTCTCAGATGAGAGTGAATCAGGAAATAGGGTAGCAACTGGTCATCCACTGGGTAGAGTCTCCTCTACCTTCTAGCATCACTACACAATACTTCTCTCCCAAAGTCAGAGCAATTTTGCTATTGAACTTCTTTTTTCTCTGCTAGATTAATAAGACTTCTGAAAACATAAAATAAAATTGTGGAGCAATACTAGAAAATCTTGCTGAGGGCAGGCCAGCTCTGAGAGACAACTGCCCTAACGATGTTTCTGGAGGCCACTAGGAGGCTTGATTAATTTTTTTTAAGTTATTTTTCAGTGATGATTTCATTGCATACAAACAAGAATTATTAAATCGTTAAAATGAATGAATTTAATTGCTCCTGAGTAAAGGAAATTGAAACAGGTAAAAGCACGAAGGCAGAAGTTAACTCTTAAAATCTATGTGGAGTAGCAAATGGTGCCTCTTCATCAGGACTCACACTGGGGATCTTGGTTATGTGTGTGTGTGTGTGTGTGTGTAGTTTTTGTAATGTCTAAGCAATTTTAAAAGGCAATCACTCAAGAGAAGCATGACTTTTCACTTTATGGAAACATATACATTTCTTTTGTAGGTCAACATGAAAAAGAAAATGTGACATATGGTCCTTGAGAATGTCCTCATTGATATCCCTACAAACACAACAACAAAAATACAGGACAGTTTTCATTCTGCATTCTATTGAGAGTTATAGTTGATTTTTACAACATGAGGAAATATTCAGTCCAAGCTGATAAATTTTTCCAAATTATTCCTTTCCATTAAGCATATGTAACCAGTTAGGCAGTATCAGGCTGTTTTAAAAATTAATTTCAGAATATTACTGGGTACATATCCTTTGGTTACATGAATTGCTTTTATACAATTTGAGTCAAACTTATAAGTGTGACATCACCTGGATAGAAAATGAGTTTTTATTGCTTCTAACCCGGATGGTGGCCTACACCATGTCAGATGAAACCCAGCAACTTTCTGAAGAAATTATTGCCATCGAGAGTTCACATCAATCAGAGGACAGCCCTTTAGCCTGCCTGGTCCATTCTCCACCCCATCTCACTCAGAGGTGAGGATAACTACATAATTTATTCTTACCATTTCTTAGCCATGACATGAATTATTCCAAGGAGAAATAAACTTGATGTCTAAAACATATTTACTGAATAAGCTATGATACACTAATTATAAAAGTAACCTATAATATTTCTTCTTTTTCTATCTAAGATCTCAAGGTAAGTTACACTAAAAATATTTATGAAAAAACTGTATCAGAATCTATGTAGGACATTGGTTTAGTCAAACCTAATCCTTTCCTACAGTGAGCTTATATTTTTACTGGAGAGATAAGCAGAAAACCACATTAAAAACTTAAATGCATTTAATCATTACTATTTATTTTGCTTCTACTATGTGCCTGGTATGCAAGGAAAAAGTAAAACTCAAAATTATGTTTTAAAACACCAGTAAAATTAGTGAATTGCTTATGACTTCTACAAAGTTTACAGCCCTTTACAGCTGTATTTATTAATCTGGCATAGTGATTTTTTGTTTTCTGATTTAATTATATTAGAATACCTTTAGGGGACACAAATTCTTTATGGTTTTCCCAATTACTCACTTATGCTACCAGTCTGGCTCTTGGAGCCATTTGGGTTGAATTTTGATGTACATGCCTAGTTCAGGGGAGAAGAACACTTTGAGATGAAGGAGAAAAGAAAAATATTAAGACAAATATGTGAAATCTGGGTCCTGAAGGATGGATCAGATTTGAATAGAGAGAGAGTACTGGGGAATATTAGACAATAAATCGTCCTCCTCTGCTGAGTTCACTTCAGTTTAAATAAGACACAGGTCTAAGTAGGGCCCCAAATTGAACATTAGCCTTTTAAAATCGATAGGTTAAGATATTCTGTGGTGACAAACATCTCCAAACCCTTAGTGGCTTAATACAACAAAAGAATTTATTTCTCACCTCTATGTGTGTCCAATCCAGTCCTTTAGGAGTCTCCTGCTCATCGTGGTAATGCAGGAACCCAAACTGCAGGGAGTCTCCCTGGATACTCCACGTACTTCCACGTTTATTGCAATAGGGGGAGAGAAGCAAAGTGTAAAACTCATTGCCTTGTAAAGCATTTATTTACATTTCATTGGCCACAGAAAGTCACATGGTGAAATCTAACTTAAGAGACTTCAAGAAATATCTTACCATGTGCACTGAAGGAAAAGGCCATCTGTGAATAGCCCTTGTGACTGCCCACCAGATACACTGGACTAGAGGATGCTGCTGAGGTCTAATTCTACTCATTCGCCACATTTTGATCTGAAGAAGAGCAAAGAAGACTTTTCCCCAGGCAACTATACTATACAGAGGAACATGGCCACCTCTCTTCCTTGATTGGCACAGAGGATCAGAGAGAAAGCGAGAGAAACTACAGTGACATTTAACTCATGACTTTGCATGGCAGTGGACTCTTTACCCCTTTTCAAATCCGCCTTTCCTCCTGTCAGGTGAAAAATGTGGATGGACTGACAGAAGACAAAGGACAGAAGGAGGAAGCCTGTATGGGAAACAGAAATCTGCACCAAAAAAGCAGTATCTAGGAATGTCTTAAAAATTCTCCATTTAAAGGAGAATTGAGACCCAGAAAAGCAAAGACATGACAGGAGTTACTCTTTTTGGAGTGCTTTGGGTAGAGCCATAGTCTCAGAAACACTCTGGGGACATAGGTCTTTGAAACTTGGCATGGGCTGTGTGGGAGCCATTGACTATGTTGTCAGTCTTCACAGGACCTCTTCTTTCAAGTTGATTGCCTGAGAGCTCACACCCCTCATTTGCTCTTGTCCTTTTTTAAAAAAGAAAAACATATCTTTTGCCCATACTGAACTTTACTATCACTCCTTTCTCCAGGATATTAACAACCGCTGAAGCACCAAAAGAAGGGACAATTTGAGAATGTCCAGCTCCCGAGGGAGAATGCTTTTAAAGAGAATTTAGCTAAGAAATGCTAAAGACAGCAGGTGATAGATTTATGACAGATACCTTCCGTCTTTACTTTGATAGATGCACTGATCTATGGATAGATCCATCTCATCTACAATAAATGTAAAATTCAGAAATGAGGTGTTTGTCACAGGGACATTTACTAACATGTTGGGTTGAATTTTTCAACATGAAGCCAGGGTTGTCAGAGAGCAAACTTGATTTGGCTAACAATAAAGACATTGGGTTATCTGGCAGATGTTTGCCGTGAATTAAATGAACTACATCTGCAGCCCCAAGGTTTTAATAAAAAATATTTTTAAAGCACATATACAACATACGGCCTGGATTTCACATGTTTTTAAATATTAAACACATGATAAACACTTTAGATGTAAGTTTAAAAATTTATGAGGGGATAAGAAAAATTTTTAAAGTCTTTTACGGAGTGTTGTAGTAAGAAAAGTTTAAAGACCACCATCTAGTCTTGCGTATGACACCTGTAGACTGGGAAGGTAGCAGTTTCCCAAGCAGTCTTCTGGGGAGGAAACCTGGAGAGGGCCTAGGAAGAGAGAGCAGGACAAATGTCACAAAGTGGCCCCAGCAGTCCTTGGAGCATGTCTGCCATAAGGTGGCTGGGCTACCAAGTCCAAGGTACCAGGTCTTCTCTCTGAAGCCGAGAGCTTCCCTCGGGCTGCGAAGATTGCACCTCAGCCATCTTACCAAGATCAGTGCTGTCACAGAAAGTACCAAACACAAACACAAAAATAGCTCAAAGCTAATGTTCCAAAGCAGTAAGGTCAGGGACATATCCATGTGAGAACAGCAGCCCTTAATAATAGATCGTTGAAAAGTACTTTGAAAAGCCTGTCGAGGACATGTTTGGGGATTTAGGGGTTCCCAGGGCACATGTGCCATCCTATCTCCTTTTATTGGAGTTTTTAGAGAGCGCCAACTCACTCCTTGCTCCTTTGGAGAACTCTCAGAGAGAGTGGCACCTGGATAATGACAGTAATTTTGGAGGAAAAGGTGACATCAATGTTGTTAATGCCTAGAAGCTGCTGCTCAGGGAATACTTTTATTTCTCTAATTCTGGGGTGTGGGGGGAATATTTAAGCAGATTAATGAAAACAAAACACAGAGGGATATCTTTGGCAGAGCGCTTTTTTGTTTGTTTGTTTGGGGTTTTTTTCCTATCTTTTTATTTTTACAGAAGAAAAATAATTGGAACATGTTAAAAAACATCGATACCAACTTCTACTGTGAAATCCATCTATGAAAATGAACGGGACCAGGAGGAAAGGTGTTGGATCTTAATTAGTCAGAGCACCATGAAGGTGCTAGGCAGCATTCCACCTGTTTGTGCTGGGGTTTTGATTTGCTGTGTCACAGCTCCATGCCTTGTAGCCTCAGCCTCTGCCACCCTGGCAGACGGGTCTGAGGCAGAAATACAGAAACTGAGGCTACAGTCAGCCCAACTATGGCTTATGTTTGTACTCCAGTGTCCTTGGGAATGTTTCCTCTTAACAATAATAGTACTGTATTAATAATAATGACAATAATATCTTCCAACACATTTGTGGAATGTTTAATATGTGACAAGGACTATGTTAAGCTTTCGGATCTGATGTAATCTCCAAACAATCCCATAAAATCAATTCTACAGTTGTCCCAAAGTTTACCCCTAAAGTCACCATACATAGGGAAAATGGGAAATTGTAGCTAAATGTCCTTTTATTTACAAAATATTTATTACAAAATTTTATGAAGAAGTAGCCAACATGTGGATAATATTTTGTTTCTTAAAATTTTGTGAAATTTTACATATTCCCAAATCCACCCTCTGAACCTCTGGGCTCTACTGCCTTGCCTTTCCTCACAGTGTAGCAGGAATAATGTGGAGTTTCTCAGCAGTAAAGCCACAAGGATTCAATGAGCCAGCGTGTGTAAAGCAGATGGCACAGTGACTACCATTTTATTGACTTAACAATAAATGTTGATGACTGAAAATGCTAACCACCGATGTTTATTGTATGCTTAATACATGCCAGCCATTGTTTTACACCATTTTATACTTCTTCATTAAATCCTATCCTTCTTACAGCCCCATGAAGTATGCAACACTCTTACTCCCATTTTTATAGATGAGGCAATAGTGTCTTGGAGGGGCTAATTGATGGTAAGGCTGGAATTTTCATCCAGAGTCTGAGCTTTGATAAGGCAACACTGTCTAGTATTATTGCCATAATAGGAACTCATGCAAAAGGAAAACAAAAGAAGAAATAACCTCAGAAAGCTGTGCTCTCTGCTTTATGCATTTTTTTCCTTATTAAAGATTTATGAATCTCTTGTGACATAGCTTATCAATATATGTATATGCAGGTTGGGTATCCCAAATCTGACCTAGAATCCCAAATTTGAAACTTTTGATCCCCTATATCATGCCCAAAGAAAATGCCCAAACTCAACCTATAAGTATTATACAAATATTTCAAAAGCCCCAAGATCCTAAATCTGAAAATTTCTGGTCCTAAACATTTTGGATAAGGGACACTCAATTTGAAATGCAATTATTTATAAACACACTTGTTCTCTATAATTCTGCTTGCTCCAGGATGGCAAGGACTCAGTGTCTCTTACCATTATTCCCAATTCTGCAAAACAAATGCTTGTAGAACAAGTATGAAGCCTGTTTTTATGTTGGCTACTACACAAGGTTAAGATAATTCCATTTCTTGTGAATATAAAAATGAGATGGAGAAGGAAGATACTATTTAAGCCAATAGTGGACACTCTGTGATGCACTAATAGAGCCATGGTCAGCGTTTCATGGGACATGGAAGCCCTTTCTTCCATCACAGTTAAGGATGGGTGTGACAGGCAGGGGAAGATTCCAGAAGAGGTAAGGATAGGGCTTAGATTTGACAAATTAAAAAAAAAAAGTTTTCCCCCAGGGAAGGTGTTGGAATTGTATAGAAAACCTGGAAATGAAACCAGGAACTTATAGCTGTCTAATCTTCGATAAACCAAACAAGAGTGTTCCCTGGGGGAAAGGCTCCCTATTCAATAAATGGTGCTGGGAGAATTGGATATCCGTATGTAAAAAACTGAAACTGGATGTGCACCTTTCTCCCTTACGAAGATTGATTCGAGATGGATAAAGGATTTAAATTTAAGGCATGAGACCATGAAAATCCTCAAAGAAAGAATTGGAAAAACATTGGAAGATATTGGCCTGGGGAAAGACTTTATGAGGAAGATTGCCATGGCAATAGCAACAACTGCAACAATAAATAAATGGGACTTAATTAAACTAAAAAGCTTCTGTACGGCCAAGGAGACAACAACCAAAGCAAATAGACAACCTACCCAATGAGAAAGGATATTTGCACATTTTGAATCTGACAAAAGTTTAATATCCAAGATCTATACAGAACTTCAATTAATCTACAAGAAAAAAAACCAACAATTCTATACATCAATGGGGGAAAGAGATGAATAGATTTTTCTCTAAAGATGACAGACAAATGGCCAGTAAACACTTGAAAAAATACTCATCATCCTTAATTATTAGATAATTGCAAATTAAAACCACCCTGAGATACCATCTAACTCCAGAGAGAATGGCCTATATCACAAAATCTCATGATTGCAGATGCTGGCGCAGATGTGGGGAGAAAGGAACACTTTTACACTGCTGGTGGGACTGCAAACTAATAAAACCTTTTTGGAAGGAAGTATGGAGAACGCTCAAATAACTCAACCTAGACCTCCCGTTCAATCCTGCAATCCCATTGCTGGGCATCTATCCAGAAGAAAAAAAAACTTTTACTATAAAGACATTTGCATGAGGCTGTTTATCGCTGCCCAATTTACAATTGCTAAAGTGTGGAAACAGCCTAAATGTTCTTCAACACAGGAGTGGATTGGTACGCTATGGTATATGTATACAATGGAATATCACTCAGTCATCAAAAATAATGGAGACTTTGCTGCGTTTGTAGTAACTTGGATGGAGGTGGAACATATTATTCCTAGTGAAACATCACAGGAATGGAGAATCAAGAATCCTATGTATTCAACTTTGATTTGAGGACAATTAATGACAATCAATGACACAGTGGGGAATGGGGGAAGGAGAGAGCAGACAGAGAAGGAGGGAGAGGGCGAGAGAAAGAAAATAAAAAAAAAAAAGAAAAGAAAAGAAAAAAGTGTCTAACTTTTATATAAATTGGATTCAATTCTGACTAAAGTATATTACTTAAATATTAATTTTGTAATTGAAGTGGTCAATATGTTGTTTAGGATATTGCATCCTCATCTATAAGTGAAACATATTTGTAATTTCTCTTTATAACAATATATTTTCTCTAATTTCAATATCAGGTGTATCCAGATCAAGTAGAATGATATTGAAATATTTCTTTTATTGTTTATAAGATTTCTGGAATTGCTTGTTTTGTAACATCATTGTGGTCAATGAGTTCATGATAGTTTGAACTTTGTTATTTAATTCAATTCTTTGCTTAATTACTGTTTTCCTATGAATGATTATACTCTGGTTGATATGTTAGCATA
>CAUYON010083417.1:0-60728 GCA_963573935.1 Arctocebus calabarensis
ATACGATCTGAAATATTTTCATTGAACTGTTTAACATAGCCTTCATGGGATTTTCTTAGTTGTTGTATGAAGACATTTGTCTTCTGCATTTAGGTTTCATCTGTACCCTCCTAAGATGCACCATAGGTGTGATCCCACCAAGTACTCTCCCTCTGCCCATCCTCCCCCCTCCCATCCCCTCCCTTGCCCCTTTCCCCATATTCTTGTGCTATAATTGGGTTATAGCCTTCATATAAAAGCTATAGATTAGCTTCATAGTAGGGCTGAGTACATTGGATACTTTTTCTTCCATTCTTGAAATACTTTGCTAAAAAGAATGTGTTCCAGCTCCATCCATGTAAGACCAAACATTTAAATGAAGAAATGTATTGTTAGCAGTTTGGAAGAAATGTTAATTTTGTTTATTTGTTTAAAATAGTGATATCTGAGTCAAAAAAGCCTGAACATGTCCATATTAGATTCTGAGACTCTCATTAGTCATGTCAGGCTCCAGCTAAGTACTTGGAAAAGTATATTAAATCAGGATGATAATTGTTCAGTAAAATTTCCCCTAAAAGTATAATAAGTGTGTTAGATTTAATATATCATTGAGATTCTACTGGAAAAATGGCATAAAACAGCAACATTCTGTTTCCATTTTATAACTTCCATTTTTGTAAAGTGACCATTAGCATAATATAGTAATGTCATTATGACAGTCTGCACAGATGAAAATATCTCAAAGCCAATATTACATTTTCATCAAGTAAATGACCATGTGTTTCAATAAACACAATTATGAATGTTAATATAGGAACAGATTGAGGGATTTGATTTCTCAGCTTCACTGTTTATAGCGAAAACAAATTAATCATCTTTGAGGTAACACAGGAGTGTAGGCATTTAGAATGGAATCTGTTTCACTACAACTACTTTAGGTTTGCTGAGCAGATGTCTGCTTCAGATAGTCTGACACTTCTGAGGTTGTCTTGTCCGACTGTCCCCTCTGAAGTCATCATGTCATTAAGTTAATGTCTTACTCAGCATTATCAAGGTAGGGCAAGAGAATCTGGGATGAACAGTCTTTATTTTGATAAGTATCCAAAGGACACCTGACTGTGCAAATAAAACATAGAAGGAAGTGCAAATAAAACATAGAAGGAAACCTATCTCTCTCCTCTGATCTATCAGTGTGGGCAATTCCTGAACAAGTTGCTCTCCAGCCTTGTCGCCTGTGAGCAGGGCAGGGGCTCTGTGGACCATTCCACCCTGTTCCTATTACCAAGATTCTATTCTTTCTCCAGCGCCAAGTGAGACTGTTGTCACCTGCACTTGAGTCCCTTTCAGAAGTAGGCACGATTGGCCTCGGAACGGACATGCAGGCGAAACAGACACACACAAAAGATACAGGAGTCAACTTTCAGTATCAACTCAAAAGGCTGCTTCTCCTGTGATAATAGCTTAATTATTAGGTATCACTGGGGAAAGTAGTTTCTTGGGGAAAAAGTAACATTTTAAGACTATTCAAAATGAGCCCTTACGCACAAGGAAATACTTCTATTGTCAATCGCTTTTTTGACAAAAGTCCTTCAAAAGTAACAAATGCTTTCTCTGATTGTTTAAGGGGGCATGCTGAGAACAAGGTAACCTTTTCCTGGAAATTTAGCCTTACCACTAAAAAGATCAGTCACCGTGGCATATGTGCATTGTGGACTAATACCCAGCCATAAAAAGATAAATGAATACCTTCTGCAGTAATCTGAATAGAACTGGAGAATGTTCTCTTAAGTGAAGTTTCACAAGAATGGAAAAACAAACAGCGGGGCACAGTGGCTCACGCCTGTAACCCTAGTACTCAGGGAGGCCGAGGCGGGTTGATTGCTTTGGCTTAGAAGTTCAAGACCAACCTGACCAAGAGCAAGACCCCATCTCTAAAAAATAGCCAGGTCTTGTGGCTGGCACCTGTAGTCCCAGCTACTCATGCAAGAGGATCTCTTGAGCCCAAGAGTTTGAGGTTGCTGTGAGCTATGATGCCATGGTACTCTACTGAGGGTGACAAATGAGGCTCTGTGAAGGAAGGAAGGAAGGAAGGACGGGAGGGAGGAAGGGAGGGAGGGAAGGAGGGATCAAATGTACTCACTGTTAAATTGGAATTAACTAATGAGCACACAAGTGCACAGAGAGAAATAAACTTAGTGGAAAGCAATTATGGGGAAGGAAGGAGGAAGGGAGGGGAATAAAGCAACTTAATATGTGCTATGAACACTGTTTCAGTGCAGTTAACTGTTAATAATAAATAAATAGACCAGCGAAGATCTCTCCGTGTTTATCACACATCTCTTAGTGAGAGCCCCCAGCCCTCACTATTACTCTTTAAATGTTTCTATCTACTCTTCCAGTTTGCAAACTAAAATTACAGAGGAGGTGCGAATGAAAGATTTTCTATATCACTTCAAAACTTTGTCAGGTTGTTATGAAAAGTTCCAATTACTTAATCTGTGATAATGTCACAGAGTAAGTCACAGAGTAAGTAATCTAAGTAGCCACATTAGATAAAACCCACAGCTATACATCTTTCTCTAAAATTCTTAATGTTGACACTTTACAAAATTTCAGATCCCTTCAAAGTTTCAAATATATTAACATTAAAATTTTGATACGCTAGGGCGGCACCTATGGCTCATCGAGTAGGGCAACAGCCCCATATACTGAAGGTGGCGGGTTCAAACCCCGTGCCAGCCAAACTGCAAACAGAAAAAAAATAGCCGGGCATTGTGGCGGGCGCCTGTAGTCCCAGCTACTTGGGAGGCTGAGGCAAGAGAATCGCCTAAGCTCAGGAGTTGGAGGTTGCTGTGAGATGTGACACCAGGGCACTCTACCGAGGGCAATAAAATGAGACTGTTTCTAAAAAAAAAAAAAAAAAATTGATACGCTAATGCTGAGATTGAGCAGCCCTTATAAGAGTTTTCTTAAAGATTACATTTCTTCTGAGGCTTTCTCTTTTTCATTGATTTCAAGCATCTTTGTGATTACTCATTGAATTTTGAGAATGGCCACTTTGGACTCTTTACCAGATAATTCTAATCTCTCTGCCATCTCAGCATCAGCATCTATTGATTTAATTTTGTTCATTCAGGTTGAGATCTTCCTGGTTCTTGACATTATGACTGACTTTTGATTGAAACCTAGAGACTTTGGATATTATTTTATGACGACGGATCTGCTACTGTCATCCTTTCTCTGCTTGTCTTTTTCTTTTCCTTCTCCACGTACCCCTACCCCTTGAACCTGAAGCTCAAATAAGACTAGGAAAAAAATTTTAAGTTCGCTCACAGATAGAAGGAGCCTTGTACTTTATGTGCCACATTTAAATTCTCCAGGAGGAAAGGACTTGTCAATAAAGAGACTTTATGAGCACAGAGGGCGGTAAGGCTGTGACACCCGTCTTTCTTTCCTTCATTGTCAACTAATGTCACATTCTTTCCTAAAGTACCCAAGGAGCACCACCAATCTCCAAGACTGTTTCTGTCCATAGCCCATCATAACTCAGTAGTGAAGATTAATTGAAGAGGAGGGAAGTCTGAATTAGAAATCACCAAAGTACTATTTTAGAAGCAGTACAGATTTATTGCATTCATTTCAGGCTTAATTCTAAAACATGACTTGAACTGTGACTAAGGCAGTGTCTTCAAGGGTCTATTTTAAAGCACAGAGACAACCTATTTGTACATTAGCAGAAAATAATGTGCTTTAAATTCCTTGACAATAGCCTTCTTTAAAATACTATTTATTTATTCTGCTACCAAATCTTGAGTTAATTTGAGCCTGACTTTCTCTAAATTTTCACAAATTCTAAAGTAGTGGAATCCATATTGGAAGCTTGATTACATGTGATATTTCTGTGTAAAGGTCATTAATTAGGCTGCATTGCACTATGAACATTAGAATCTGGCTTGGCATGATCCTTCCATAACCTGAAATCTAACATAATTATTTCTGTATGATTCATTTGCCATAAAATTAAAAGTGCTATATTAGCTGGTGATTTGCATTAATGATCAATAAATACTAATCCTTATCTTTGAATGTTTCATTCTTTTTCTTTTTTATGGTTAATTTAGACTTTCATCGATTAAGCATCTGCTTGTACAAAGTGCTTCCTGATATCCCAGACTTAAAACGCTGTACTCTACTCATGCTAACGTATTATTGAACATGTTTACATTTGAAAGTGGTTGAGCATTACAAGATTCTAAAGCTAGAAATTTCACTAAGAAAACCTAAAGCTGTCTAGTAGGAGAGTTATCTGGCTGTTTTTAAAAAAGCAATTGAAATTCACAGAGAACAATTCAAGCTTGTCACAAATGGAAAATCAAAAGTAGTTCAGATAAATTATAATACTGAGCAAGATGTTTGTGTGTTGATAGCTTGTTTCCCACCTCCAGATCAATTTGGCCATAAGCTAATTCTTACCTTCGTAATTTATAACATAAAAATAGACTTCTGCTGAGTCAAGGAAAGTTGAGTGTGTAGAGAAAAGAATTGCCCTATTTCACCTTGAAGAATAGCAATATAGGTCCATAGGTGATGAAATTGGAAACTTACTAAAAATGAAGATTATTTTTTCGAAAGCAAAAAAGTATTTTTTTAACTTCATAAGGATTTGGAGGTTGATCATTCATCATATCCCTCTATGTGAGAGGGTAGAAATCAAAACACTGGTTTCGAGTGGGCTCCTTTGGTAGGATAGGCCCTTCAAGTCCGACTTTTTTGAAAAGTCAACAGGACACATGAGATGATTACAGCATCAACTGCATAGCCACAAAATCTAGTCAGCAGGAAAGTCCCAGCCCCTTCTGTATGGCAATGTTCTCAGAACTAGGTCTGTAATTCAATGTCGCCTTGCACCCTCTAATACAGTAACTACTAGCCATGTGGGTCTGTTCAGTATTCAAAATGTGGCTATTCTGACAGGGGAATTGAATTTTTTATTTTAATTGAAATTGAAATTTAAAAACTGATAGTCAATTCACGTATTGGAAGACTTTTTGTTCAGTCCATTTGAAATAATTTTGGCGTGTGATTCTACTTTTTCTTCTATAAACTGTACAAATCTAAGTATAGGTTAGCTATTTCCAATGAAAACGAAGGGACCAAATTGAGACACGTTGTAAGGATAAAATACACAAAAATTGTAAAGGCCTAGTACAACAGAAAAAGGATTGTAAAATAGCTCATGCAATGTTTGCATATTAAATAATAAAATTTTGAATAGTCAAAGTTAAGTAAAATATTAAAATTATTTTTTCAAAATTCATCTGTTTCTCTTTACTTTTTTGATGTGACTATTTGAAAATATTTAATTACTAATGTGGCTCACATCCTATTTCTATTAGATACACTCTGTTAGAGTGTGAGCTAGACTCACTCTCTAGCTAGCATGTAAAAGTCTTGGTGGAGATTGAATTGTGTCTGGAGGAAGAATAAACTAACAGCGGTAGGGAAAAGGGAAGATCTTCCAGGTTTCAGCTTCCCTGGAGGCAACTGGTCTAGGTCAGTTTGTGTCCATTTGGCTCCTGAACCTGAACCTAAGTATAAGAAAGAGCCTACTTAGAGGGCTGAGTGTTTGGTCTTTGTTCAAAAACCCAAGGCTTTGTAGCTTTGAGTGTCATTTTAGCTGTCTGCTTCCCCTCCAAATCTTACTTTTTAAAAGTTTTTACCTCTCTAGGCTTTAATATTAGCTATTAAAATTTCATATAAAAATCCCCTTTTACCATCTACTTTCCTATTGCAATATGACTCAGCTCTTCCCTTAATCCCAGGTTAAAAATATATATAGAGAGAAGGGGCAGCACCTGTGGCTCAAAGGAGTAGGGTGCCGGTCCCATACACCAGAGGTGGTGGGTTCAAACCCAGCCCTGACCATAAACTGAAAAAATATATATATACATAGAGAGAGAGAAAAAATGAAATACCTGCCAATGGACAGCCTTCCAAAAATCTTAACACTCCACAGTTCTGGTGAAGGCAACATCAAAGATTGGATCTCTGGCATCAGAAAAAGCTTTCTTCCCCTAGTGATTTGAACATTTTCTTTTTCTAAAAGGCCTTTTCCTTTCCACTTGGCCAAGTGAAATTGCCCACAGAAGTGAAATTGACTCTCCACCCTAAACTTCCTGGGAGAAGCTTTCCTGAACAAAATAGAGAATTCCTTTCTCTGCCCAAGATCAGAACTTTGCTTGTTTAGTTTGAGGCCCAGGAACCCATCTGGATCACCAAGATAATTGCTTCCTCTTGCTAAACTAAGGGATAAACAGACATATTTCGCAGATACTCAGCTGCACACATCCCTCACCTTCTACCCTGCCCCCAAGCTCCTTGCTTAGCATCATTTTTGACTTTGGCTGCACATTAGAATCACCCTAATAGTCTTTGACAAAAAAACAAGGCCCAGAGCCTAGGCCAGACTAACCCCAGGAGCTTTTCAGCTCCTCAGGGGACTTGCAAAGTGGTTGGCCAAGCAGAAGATTCATGTGCAACCGGGCACTTCTCCCTTCTCACTGATCACATAACTCATCCTTCTCATGAAAAGATGGAACACATAAATGTGGGTGGGAAAATACTAAAACTACTAAAACAGCCTCTTCAAGACTTGCAAGTAGATTCTATGTTATGTTCCCAGGGAAGGAGAGGAAATGGTACCAACAGGAATCTAGCTACAGAGCTTTAGGCAATGCTTTGCACGTATTACATGTTCAAGGCTTATTTGTTGACAAAAAGAATGCCTTCATTATCTGACAATAATAGCCCTAGAAACGTTTTGTTAATATTAGACAAAATTACACCTCTTGGGGGCAGCACACAATAATGAGTGGGACTTTACCTAACAGCTGCAATCAGTGTAATCTGGTTCTTTGTACCCTCAATGAATCCCCAACAATAAAATAAAAAAATTAGTCAAAATTAGAAAGAAAATTTGGAATCTAACTTCTTGTTAAGCAATAGTCAGAGGAAAATATTTTTGTTTAAGAATTAACTATATAGAACAACTGAAGCACTATTAGTAATAAAACCCAGAAAAATGTGGGGTTTATTAACCTTTGGAAAACACAGTAGAACTTCTGTAAGTTGACCACCCATGGTATTGTAACAAACTGGTCAACAGACCAAGGTGGTCAACATAGGGAACTAGTCCTGCTGTACTGATATGTACCTGTGGTACAAGTTTAATCTATGAAAAGTAGGTCAACCTAAGGAGGCAGTCAGTTTAGGGAGGTGGCTAGCCCCAGAGATTCTACTGTATTTGTCAGTAATATTTGAAAATGCAGAGCATCCTTAAAAGTCTACAGATTTGAGTGTGCCCCAAGCCCAAGAAAACCTACTGTCTCACGAGAGAGCACCAGCCAGTTGTCAAGATTCCCTGGAGAAGTTTGTCACAGCCAGATATAAATATAATAAAAGGCAGGAAAAGAAAAGCTACAGTCAGGGACAAAGAAGATGACAGGCTCTATCCATGGTGCTAGGCCAGAATGATAATCATAACCCACTTCGGTTTTCCCAAGATTTATTGTGGTTTAGTACATTTGTCAGCACTGTATCTTGGTTGATTTAGTTAAATTAAAATCAGTAGACTAAAGGAAAATTATGTAAAGAGGAAGAGAAATGTTTCTTGCATTTTTTAACATAAACTAAACTGAGCGCTTATTTCCCAACACATGGGATTATAGATTCTCTCTGTGTATGATTCATGTGGATGTTAATTGTTCTGCTGTGCTTAAAATTCAGTCTTTTCAAATGGATGTTCTCTGGTCACCTCTAAGGTTGAAAGATTTGAGTATCTAAATATCAACATATTCCATTGATGTTGACAAAAGTTCTAGTCCATCAAATGCTATCCATTTGACTCGAAAGTTTTTTGTATTGTTATAAAGCTAGTATAAATGCAACTCTAAAATCTCACCAATTATCACTAATCAAGTTCATTATCAAATTGAACCTGATCTCTATTAGAACTAAACTGTTGAGTAGAATTGGTTTTGTAATATTAGAATTTACAAAATGATAACTAGCCAAGAACTTTGCATTGGAGAAAGTTCTGCTTTTTTTTTTCAATTTTTTAAATTAAATCATAGCTGTTTACATTAATGCAATCATAGGGTACAATGTGCTGATTTTATATACCATTTGAAATATTTTCATCAAACTGGTTAACATAGCCTTCACCGCATGTTCTTAGTTATTGTGTTAAGACATTTATTTTCTACACTTAGTAAATTTAACATGTACCCTTGTAAAATGCACCATAGGTGTGGTCCCACCAATTACCCTCCCTTTACCCAACTTCCCCCCTCCACTCCCCTCCCTCTCCTCTTTCCCTTCTTCTTGGGCTATAGTTGGGGTATAGCTTTCATATGAAAGCTATAAATTGGTTTCATTGTAGGGATGAGTACATTGGATACTTTTTCTTCCTTTTGCTAAGAATATTCTGCTTTTTTTAATTGATGCTTGGGTTTAATGTGAGCAGACTCCGTAAGAACTGATGAGGATGTTTGCCTCTAAGAAGCACAGCTCATTTACCATTTAGAAGCTAAAGTTTAGAAATAGAACCTGATACAATGCAATAGAACTGCAATAGGGTAAATCCAGAAAGCACACTAGGAAAATTTGTAATTCTCTAATAGCAGTATAGGTTTCTAAACCAAATTACATTCAAGCAACAATGGTTTGCATCTGTTGCAGGCAGTCATTGTACCTATTGTTAATATTTAAGTACTGCGAGTCACAGCAAGAATAGGAAAATATCTACTCCATTCAGAGACTGTACTCAAGAAGCCTTTCCAGTTCTAGCTACACAATATGATATTTTTTAAAAATTAACTTTGTACTCATTTCAGACTGAAGTGTGTTGAACTACATGAGGTATTGTTTTCAATGACAAAGAATGAGAGGAAATTCTGAGTTACTTGTAGACTTACACCTTATATTCAGGGAACTTTGGTTTTCTAAAAGATATGAAGAGTTTGGATATAACCCTGTACAGTAGTTTCATTTCAAAATGAAAATTCATTCACCATGGAAATGAAAGCTTTTCAGTGCTAACACTTTTTTCTTAGAAGAGCTCTATGAAGAAGAAAACTGGATATTATTGCAACGGTTTTTAACATGTTCCTGGTTATAAAAGTTGGATTGTGTCATCTCCCAATGACACAGACTAAATTCCTAATCTCTGGAACCCATGAATGTGACCTTTTTTGGAAACTGCAGATGTGATCAAGTCAAGATGGGGTCATGCTGAAGTACGGGGGCCCCTAATCCAATGACCGGTATCCTTCTAAGAAGACAGAAATCTAGACACAGACACTCAGGGAGAATACCAGGCATGGGAAAGTCAGAGATAGGTTTGTAAGCCAAGAAGCACCAATAATTGCTGGTGAGCACCATGAGCTGGGAAGACGAAGAGAAAATGTTCTGCCCTGAGCCTTCAGAGAGTGAGCATGGCCCTGCTGTGTTTTGGACTTCTGGCCTCCAGAACTGTGACAAAATTATGATCTTTTGTTTTCAGCTGCCCAGTTTCTGGTAATTTGTTCAGTAGCCCTAAGAAACTACTACATGGGCTTGTAGGCAAAGGAAACCAAAGTTCCATCCTTAAGCAAATAAAAAAAAGTTTATTAATAACTCAGAATGTCCTCCCACTTTTTAAGAACTAGTCCTAGGCTTGCATTATCCTTATAAATGCCCTAAGATTATTTTTTAAACCATATGTTACCAAGAAGTAGACAAGTTTCTGCATGAACACTACGTAGCTTCGTAACAATTAGCCATCTGTTTATAATGCAGTTAAAGACTGACGGCATCTCAGTGGAAACAGGGAAAACAACAGAAATATTATATCTGCCAAGTTCTAGGCATTCGTTATCTTACATGGTAATTTGTTGTCTCACAAGATCACTAAGGAGAGAAAAAACCATGCTGTGCTACCAAATAAACTTTGTAAAGCAGGTAGTTTAATAACAAATTAATGATGTGCCGACAAGATCAAGAGAAGACAAAAAATAAAAAAAATACAGTTTTCTTCAGTACAGCCAACAATGCCAGTTGGTAAGATGTTCCATGAGAAGGTATTATTTTTTTCCAAAGAGCTATTTGAAAAACAGAGAGTTAGATATTCTAAGATGATTTTTTTCAAAGCCATTTTGTTTCAAATATTAGTATAGTTCAGACATCATAATCTTACTATCCTTCCTAACAATGGTATTCCTGTGGTGAAGTCTAAACTCTTTCAATTTCATTTTTGATTTAATGACAGATTTCACGAGGATGTTAATATTGGGTTGGTTGTCAAGAATTAAGCAACTTTAAATAAAGTTCATGGAAAGTAAGAAAAAAAGTAGACCGTAATCCTTGCCGAGGGTATTGGTTACAATATAGTTAAGACTACAATATAGTTACACTGAGAAATTAATTGTATATATCAGACAATAAAGCCCTTACTTATTTAGCCCTCATAACTACAAATTTTAATAAGAAGATAAATAGGTAAGTAGAGATAGATATTACAAACTGGCTTTATTTTTTAATTGCCATAAAGTGGCTTTACTATTTGGAAACTCTAAGAATGACTATATTGTTCAGCCTAACCTGAATTAAAACACAATTTTGTTACCTCCAGGACCATCATCTTAAAGATGATAACAAAAGAATTTCAGGTGACAACTTAGGGTGAGAGATAGTGACCCACTGTTTTCTTTCCTATAGATTTTCCTCAAGTGGAGAAAACCCATCACAATGTTTCTTCCCTTCTCTGTTGTTTTTAACTCTCCCTTAATATCATCCTGGTACTATTCTGGTAGGTGTTCCCTTCTGTCTCAACCAGGTTTCTGGTTATGATGAGGATTTTCTTCTGCTCTAATGAAAAGAGCACTCTACTGCAAGGAAGAACTAACACTTCTGATCTCAAAGGACAAGTAGTTTCTGTGAAAGCAGGAACCATGATTAAGGCTTAATCCAGTGCCTTCCAATGTAAGGGTGGTTGCCAAGCCATCAGCCCGTTCCTTCAGCAGATACTAGAATATCTACTATGTGTGGAGCCGTGTATTAGATGGGACAGAGGATGCAGAGACAAGTCAGATGCAGCCAGACTCCCAAATACTTCAGAGCCTACGAGGACAGAGAAATCGTTCATAAATAAATGAAAAATAAAATTACAGAGAAGTCTTCATGGTTGTTCATTTACTCTGGCACTCCACAAGTCCACTGTGTATCTTCCACCTGCCACTTTGTCCTGCAGGCTGAAAAGAGAGAATTGGAGAGTTTGCAATCCAGTTTGGAGAAAAAGACGTTAAAACCTGCAAATGGCATTCCAAAGTCATAGTACAATGAGAAGTGGAATCCCAGATATTAAGAGAAGGAATAGCTGGGACACCCAGCCCAAGGTAAAGGGTCTGGAGGAGATTTTTTTTAAGTGCCTATAAACTAAGACATGAAGGATAAGAACCAGCGTGAAACGTCATGGCAATGCTGATATAACCTAAGCACCTATAAGATTGCCTTCCAGCAAGCCACTTCGAGGCAGCTTGGGAAACCACGTATTCCTTTTGGCCTCCACACTATCCAAAAAGATTCTGCTTGGCAAACCATGGTTTATGAACACCTGATGCATTTCCATGATTAGGACATTAGAAGTTTAAAACACAACCAGGAGATCTTGAAAATATGAGCACCAAGGTCAAATCACTAGTCATTTTCATCACATCCCTGGGATTTGGCTTGTTTTATATCCAAGGTAACTTAAGGAAAGCAGCCTAAAATCACAAAATAAATTTTCCAAAACATTCATCCTTCATGTGCATAATAATGGATGTCATAAATTTATTATTAGTTATGATTTCCTGCAAATTAGTTCTTTCTTGAGTCCAGGTGACTAAAGATTCATGGATGGGGTTCTTCAACTTTAAATTACAGCTCAGTAAACAATCATTGAGTAAGCATCTCTGAAACTGCCCTTTAATTAAAGGGGGAAAACATTGCATTGTTTTGTAATACATCTTCTTAAAACATATTTCCTACTAATGGTGAATTTTAAGAAATACATGGACTATCAATATAACTTGGATTGTTTCTCAAACCACCGACTATGTCTGGTGTAGATACTTGTAGAAACTCACATCAACAGTCTTTACAACACTCAATAGCCCAATGATAAAAACAGATTTCCAAGGGTATTTTATTATCCAAGATATTAACTATTTACAAGAGAAACCAAGTGTCTTTGCATTTCAACACAGCCACTTCAGCAATTCTCTTAAAGCTGAAAATTCACAGAAAAAGATAAAACCTCTCAACAACTACAGTGATCTTCGAGTAAATTATTGTGTATGTGACACAGTGCATCATCAAATTGTTGCCGCATGTATCCGCATGTCATTTCCAAAATGAAAACAAGTCTATTAAGGTGCACAGCAAAAGTAGGTTGGGAGCATTTAGTTTGATCATGAGGTCTTGCCTTCAGATCAGATCCAAAAACAGCACAAGTGAGTGGAAGAAAAAAGGTTGAGAATATGATGAAAAGGAGGGAAGTCTCAGTTGACAACAATGTGTTAGAGAATGAAAATATCAAAGTATGATAGAATGATTGAAAGAACCAAATCAGTGCAGACAAAGTGAAAAAAAATGCCATCAACCCTGGGCAGGGTGAATCTTCACATCACAGACAAGGAAAGTGAATGAAAGAATAGACAGATACCAATTTCAGCTTGCAAGAAAGTGGTACTTGCAAAATAATTGGGGAAAGGAAGTGAAAAATAAACTACTGTGTAAAGACTTTCAATCCAGAACCATAAACAGGGCCGCCTGAGTGATGACTAGAGCTATTACTCTCTTTTTGCTTTTGTAATCTCCGCTTGAGGAAAGAGTCTGCAGAATGACGGAAAACACAGATTGAGAATAGTTAGGTTTGTGCCAGGGACTGACTGGTTGGCCCAGTTTCTTACCACTTTGCAAGTTAGCCTAGAGTATTTTAGTTTATTATATCACTTTGTGCATTTAAAAAGATCATCCTACACTTTTATTTTTTAAGAGCATCCAACAAATATTTATTCAGCTTCTATCCTGTGTTAAGTATTTTGCTAATACTGAAGGAAGTATGAAAAGTAATTCACAAAATTGCTATGAGACAGACATTTGTATTACAGCCATTTAACACATAGGGAGACCGAAGCACAGGCATATTCGACACCCAAGTAACACAGCTCGGAAACAGCAGAAACGCTGTGTTACCGCAGGTCCTTCTAGAAGCAGATGTCCAGACAAGAGTACATGTGCAGGAGATTTATGCCATTTGTCTATGAGTGAAAGTTGGAGGAGGAAACTGAGAGAGCCTTTGGCCGTGTATCTGGTCTGAGCTTGTGGAGGGGAAAGAGGAGTAAGATTGACCAGGAAAATTTTTAGACTGTGGTGCAATTCTAGAAAATTTTGCCTTAAGCTGCAGTTGCCCATCTTAGGCATATCACATCTTGCAGAAATGAGCCCACCCGAGGTCCCTGCTCCAGTCTGCAGTGGCTGAGGCAGCCGAGGAAGGGTGGCCCAGGCATTAAGGTGGTGATAGATTCAGAGCAGCGAGGCCATCAGTCATCACGCCCCCTGCATCAGGAGAGCTGAGAGGCCATTTTACTGGTGCCACAGTTGGAATCTCAACCCCAGAACTTTATGCCAGTGTGTGTATGCCCAACCCCTATGCCAAGGGGTCCTCGGTATACAGGCAGAGAATGCAAACCTTTGTATGTAGCAATACATAATCTCTTTTTATTCTTGGTGTCTTCTTTGCTTGTATCAGAGCTGGAACATTCAGAGCAAATATTAAATATTATACTTCTCTTTCACAAGAACAGGTAGATGTCACCTAGGAAAATGGAGGGTGAGGAAGATGAGATTCCCCATGTGGCTTCACCAGTGACCATTGGGGCCCACTTTGCGGTGGGTGAGAGGAGACAGATTCTGGCTGGTCCCCAGTCTGAGGATGGGAGGGGGTCCCTTTCACCAGAAGCCTCCCTTACTTAGAGATAACCACACATCTCTTCCCACCGCTCAATGATTACCTGGTCCCAGGCAAGAAAGCATGGAGGCTTTACATTGCAGCCTTGCTTTTGGCTAAGCTTAGCAAAGAAGCCATTTGAAATAGTTACGGGCCTCTGGTCATCTATGAACTCAGACTAAAAATCACCGCCTCCTCACAGTTTGATTATCCATTATGAACTAAGTTATACTTATTTAATGGGAAAAGAATAATAAAATGCTTTAGGTATTTACTGAAAGAATTTGCTAGACTTTTAAATCACATCATTTGTTGTTGCCATGACTGGCATTAGGAGAAAGGTGATAGGATTAAGTAACTCGTAACCGCTGCAAGCAGGGGCAGGAGTTGAGTCGTCTGTGTGACCTGCAGGCCGCCTTTCTTTCTCCTCCATGACCCCCTGTCCCAGGGATTCTACTGAGCTTGGGCTTTGCAAAGTACTTGTATGTGGGCTGTTTCATTTGAATCGTGGTGCTGCCTTCTTGACAGTCCAGCATTCTGCGACCTGAAGATGTCAGATGCAGAAGGTCTGTTGGTTCCTTCTCCCTCCCGTGACTCTCCCCTGCGCCCCCCCCAGGCCCTCACCACAGGCGGCACGTCCCTGGTCGGTGCCTGCGAGCCACACAGGCCCTCTCCTGTCTCCTCTCTTCCCCATGTTTTCTTGCCTCTAATCCTCTCTTCGTTCTGGAATTCACTCTCCGTGTCCCTCCTTCTCATCACACAAGCGTCACCAGCATCTCTCCCTTTCTTTGAAACTGTGTGAGTCGTGGAGTATCTCAGGGCTTCAGTCCAAACACCTCCACGGCTGGCTCCTGTCTTTGTCTTCTCTGTTCTAGTCTCTCCCTCAGCTCCAGATTGGAGCGACTATTACACACGCTCCTGTGTTGTGCTTTTCCCCACGTGTTTTGGCTTTTCATGCTCATGAGTAAAATTGATTCTAAAATTGCCATCACCCGGAGAAGAAAAAAGCCAGGGGAGAGCCAAGAGGAGAATGCTGTCCTCTGGACCCACCCCATACTCTTCTGCTGTCACAAACGCCCCGTGGAACACTGATCCACCCGCCCTGTGTCTTCCAATGCCCTGAAATCTGTGAGGTGTGATTTGGCTCTTTTGAATTCTCTTGGTTCCTGATATTAGCACAGATTTTTTTGCACCTTCTCTTTTTCGAGTAGTCGCGCATCAGATCCATCTTTGTAATTCTTATTGTTAGCAGGTGATGATATTTTTGAAGCTCACAAGCACCAATCTCAGGGAAAGTGTAAGTCTTACATCATTCATTGGTAACCAGAAAACTGTAGAAATGAATAGAATAATAATAAATATTCTGTAACTCCTTATTTGATATCTTTATTCTTTTTTTAATTGTGGAGCACATTTACCTTTGTCTAGAGATCTAAAGACTCATGAATCTACCTTAAAAGGTGGAGGCAAGATGGGCAGATTTAGGGATTGCACTCTCAACAAATAAATGTCCTGATAGGTCGCTGGAAGGAATTCTGGTGTGGGGCTGCGACATTTCCAGTTCTAATGGCTCATGCATTAATTGCCCAAAATGATGTGAAAGAGAAGAACATAAATTTTGACTCAATTGATTAGTTATACTATGAAGCTTTTCATTTAGGAATTAGTAAAAGTAAATGTCTTATTTATTTACAAAAATAAATGTTTATCCACCAGACACGCTCTTTTTGACATAGATCACTTTCCCAATTCCATCTCACAAAAGAATCAAATGTTTATCAAAAATCCTTCTCCATTTAAAATTTTGCTATAAATATCAAACAAAAGAGAAAAATAAAAGTGAACAAATAATTAAAATAAAAATATATAACATCCATTAGTAGGCATTGTTCACATTAAAAATAGTTCATATGTCTTTATACTTATACACAATTTATAAGACAGTACTCCATATGTGTGCTGATGGAAATCTGAGCATTCAATAAAGTAAAAGTGCTAACAAAAACTTGAGTTTGGCATTAGATTACCAATAATACTAATTGATTGTACTTATTGGCGTACCTAATGAGAACTAGCATTCTAAATCTATCCCAGTAGATAGGAATCCTTGTTCCAAACTGAGATCTAAATTATTAAAGTTAGTCTCACTGGGAGTAATCCCCTTTCAGCTCAGGAGCTTTGAAGCAGAAACCTTTTTTAAAGTAAATGGATAGGGCATGTATAACAACATGTCTTTGGAATTGGCTAAGAAAAATCTGAACTATAAAATGCTCCTATAATAGTAGACTTGGGGTAAAAAAAACAAGTAAATAAAAATAATGCTTAACATAGTCTTTTCTACTTCAGCAGCAAAGGTAGATTTATGTTTGGAGGCATTTTCAGGGTCAGATCCCACCGTTAGAAGTGTAGAAAAGTGTCCGCTACACAGTTGAAGAGTCTTTCCTGGTGAACAAAATACATGGGAGCCGAGTACAGGGGTGAAGGCTTCAAGTCCTCGGCCCCACCTAGTGCAAAGTGTCAGGGAGAAACGTCCGAGTGTATCACTCACCTCGTATCCCAGAACAGAACATTATTCCACTTACTCTATCCACATGGGGACCCTGCCAGGTCCCACCTTATTTTCAAGAATTAAAAGGGAAATCCCCACAACCTCCTGGAAGAGCTGGCTCTGCCCTGGATTTTCCGCTCTCCTTAGAACACGATGGCATCTTTCCCGCCTCCTTCTGTCCTGCTCTTGTGCGCCGTCACCTGTCCCTGTCTTTATGTCACTCTCCTTTGGTGTCTAATTTGTCTAATTTGCTGCAGAAGTTTCTTGCTGCTTTTCCGTATCCTTTGTCTTCCTCGTTGTTCCTTCCATGTTGTTTATTAGCTGCTGTGCAAAGTGTTATGTTTCTATTTTCGTAATTTCAAAAGCTGATCAGAACATTTGTATATATGAACATATGTATCAGTAAAAATAATTTTTCGTTGCATGGGAACTTCCGTTAGTGTGTCCACAATCTGCCAGCCCCTGAGAGAAAAAGAAAGGCCATTTTTCCTGTTAGAGAACAAGAAAGGGATCGATCACCAGATAATGGGTAAAGCTGCTAATATTAGGTATTATGTGCTTCACCAAATCTTGGAATCAAACCGCAGTATAACTACCATTGATGTTTCTTCCTTTTCCTTGACAATTGTGGTTTTCTAAAATCGCAGCTGTGGTGACTGACGTTCCTCTATTTTGCTCTATTTGGTCAACCTGTGGCTCGTCAAGAGGGGGACACAATACCTTTCAGAAAGCCTGACAGGAGGGCATTTGTTATTTATGTGATGGTCAGTCTGTGCTGCTCGGCAAGGACCTGGCACGGGAAGGCAGGTGGGTGGTCATGCGGCAGGCAGGGAGGGGCCACGCCGGGAGGAAGTAAGAGGGTTGGGAGGGGCGCCTCATGGGATGAGGGCTGGTGTGGGGAGACTTCAGTGGGGCTTAATCTGGACTGGGTGTGGTTGGGAGTGGGTGCACCTTGATCGCTGAGTATCTTAATGGCGTTTTTCCTGGGAGGCAGGAGAGGAATGAGGAATGTTACTCCTTTGGGGAAAAAAAAGGGGGGGGGGTAGTCACTATGTCAACCAGAAGAGGGAGCTGCTTGGTTATTTTGTGGTCACCATGCTCAAACACTCAGGACGTTCCTGTCTTGTTTGACTTCAGGCCATGGAATGACTCGTTTGATTATTGCTTATATTCTGTGGAGTTCTGTTATTTTCAGGAGCCTAGCTGCTGTTACAGCCTGCTGGGATCCCGTAAGCTCTCAGCTGTCAGAGTCTTTTTATTTTTCTTTCTTGCTCAGGTCCCAAAGTAAAGAATAAGTAATCAATCAATCAATCCAGGTATAATAGCTGCTATATGCCCAGCACTGAGCCAAACGTTGTGAACACCATATGGAGAAATTCTCATTAATAAAACACTAAGATTAAAGAGAAATGTGAAAGAACATAAAAGAACTAAGATTTGAAACTGAAGTAAATATTCCATCGCTCATCAATCTTATGCCCTAGTAAGTTTTAAATGAAGTTTTGGTAAAGTCATTGATTTATTTTATAGTTATAAGAAATGGTACCATTTGAAAATTCATTTTTATAAATAATTGAATTGTTCTTTCTCCTAGATTAGCTCAAGAAACTTTGCTTTGTGAATGCCTGACAAGGCTTTTTCCCCCTAATTAGCTATTTTTGTTTTATCCCTATTAGCTGTTTCCTCATGTAGAAGCCAATATGTGTATGGGCGTTGATTCTGTATATTTAAGCTCTGCTTTATTACTCTAAATCTTGAAAAGATAGTGAATCATTTTAAAAAATTTACACATGAAAAATTTAAATTGATAGACAAAAAATTAAATTCAAGCAGTATTTAGCAGCTACTTGAATGTTATTAATGCATCTGCTTTATTAGAGAATTCAAGGTCATAGACCTGTTATAAGCAAAGCTTAAAGGAGTCCTGGTTTTAAGCAGGGGGGATTTCCAACACTGAGCTTTCTCAGTATTTTGGTAGAGTAACATGGAGTGTGTGTATGCTTTTTCCGGGTGTATAGTAAAATTTTTCCTGCCATCTTTTATGTTTTCCAGTGGAAATATTAATGCAGAAAGTTTAGGGTTTTTTCTTTTTGATTTAGTGGGGTGACATGTGGAAGTATTTGATTTTATTTCAAAAAAATAGAACTCCAACAAAGATATTTTGTCTGCTTTGTTGAGAAAAAGGAGTTGTCTTTTCATTTTAAAAATCATAGCAAAAAGTAATCCAAATGCCCATCACTTAGTGAATGAGTGAGCAAACTGTGGTATGTCCATTCAATGGAATATTACTCAGCACTCAAATGGAACTATCATGCATGCTACAGCACGGAGGAGATGAGAAAACATGATGCTGAGTGAGGGAAGCCAGGCACAAATGGTCATACACCAGGCATATGAATTGTCAACAAAAGCCAATCTACAGAGACAATAGACAGATTAGTAGTTATCTGGGGTTGGGGGTATGAGGACAAGGACTGATTGCAAGTGCGGGTTAGAAGGAATTTTAGGGGTAATGAAAATGCCCAAAGACTGCACTGTGGTGGTGGTCACACAGCTATATCATAATAGATCACTAAGAATCACTGAATTGCCCACTCTAAATGTGAAGTGTGAATTAATCTAACCACTCTGGAAACCTGCTGGAAATGTCTACTAAAACTAAACATATGTCTCCTCTGTAACCCAAATCTTTCAGACATGGGTGAAATCTCTAAGATAAATGAATGCCTCAGGCCACAAAGAGATAGATATGAAAATCTTCATAATAGCCACAAACTACAAACAGTCTTAATTTAATGTCCATTATGAGAAAATGAGGCACATTCATCAAAAGGAATCCTATAAATCAACATGGAAAAGAACACTTCATTGTATACTTTAAATGGGTTAATTTTTATCATAATAATATACCAGTACAGCTATAAAAACGTTATGGACATCTGAGTAAATACTTAATACATATTTTTGTGCCATGTTCTTTTTTTTATATTTTTATGTGTTTATATGTTTTATTTTTTACTTTTTATTAAGATGTTAGAGATATATGTGTACGTATATATACACACATACATATGCATATATACATATTCACACATACATAGTAAAGTGCATAACAGAAAGTATGTTAATTTAAGAATGGAGCCTGATAAGTTTTTTAATATGCATGCATATGTATCAACTATCTAGAGCAAGTTATGAAATTTCCAGCAAGCCAGAGGTTCCCTATGCTTCTTCCTAGTAGATATCTCCAAAGGCAATCACTATTCTATAGATTAAAGTTGCCTGTTCTTGAAATGCTCGTGGGTTGAATCATGCAGAATGTAGCCTTATGTATCTGTCCCCTTTTACTGAACATATCTGTGAGATTTGTCCATACATGAAGTGTCCTTCTCAGTATTCATAACAGCAATACGTGAATTTCAGTTCCTCTACAATCTCACCCACATTCAGTACTATATTTTCAATATCGCCCACTCTGGTGAAAGTGTAATAGATGTAACTTGTTTATAATTTGTACTGAGTAATGAAGTTTGAGTACCTTTTAATACACTGGTTGGCTATTTGGATATTATCTCTAATGAGATGCCTATTTAAACATTTTTCCTGTTTTTTAACTGGGTTGTTGGTTTTTCTTTCATTGGCTTGTGGAAATTTTTAATATAACCTGGACAGAAATCCTTTGCCAAATATATCTCCTCCCAATCTGTGGTTTTCAATGTTTGCCATTTTAGTGGTAACTTTTGATTGATAGCAGTTCTGAATTTTTTTGAAGAAATTTATCTATTTTCGATTCTTTTATTCTTAAAAGTAAATTTATAAATTAATGAATTTGTACGGCATTATAATCATTGCCGTGATCCAATTCTTTTTAATTGTTGTTTAGAAAAACTTTGCCAGTCCCAGGGTTTAGATTAAACAATATTGTAATTAAATTTCTCACTGGAAAATTACCTTTCCTGGTGTTTCTGTTCGTCACAGTAAAATTTACTGTTTATCCCAAGCAAAGCGTATGCTGCGTGCAACCGCCTTTGTGACAGGCCCCACATTGCACAGTAATTGCTTGCTTATCCGACTAGCTGAGAGACACAACATGGTATCTAAGAGCTTAAACTTTAGGACAAATTTCCGTGCTGTGTTTCACTGAGCCTTTCTCTGCTTCAGTCTCCTCATCTTTAGTCTCCTATTGTCGTAAAATCAAGACGATAACGTAGAGAAAAGATGACTTTTCTGACCTATCAGTAATTTTAAGGCTGAGACACCTATAATGAAATAGAGAGTACCAAGAAAAACAAAACATACAAGTTTATTTAATGTTAAGTTTTACGCAAGACAGGAGCCTTCAGAAATGAAGACCAAAGCAACTAGGGAAAACCATTATGCCAAGTCAGTGATGAGCAGACAGTTGCAGAGAAACACCATTGAACAAAAAAGGAGAATGATCTAACAGGATCTAAGGAGTCTTGGCAAGTTCTGTTTGTTCGATTTCTTTTGTGCCCTGTGTCTTTAGAGGTTAAAAAAAAATGGCTTTCTGGGTATAGAGAGAGCATCTCTGGAACGACGGTCTTATGACTTATTTTCAAAGGAAAGTCAACAGGTTTTGTGGCCTACTTCAGGAGAAAAGGGCAGGAGGGGCAGGATCTTGCTGGTTTCTACAACCTGTTTCTGCTGTTGCCTCAGCGTCAAAGTGCCACATTTTGGGGAAGCACATCATGAACCCCATCAACAATGTATATCCCCCAGCTGTTTCTTAAAGACTATGTGTGATAAGATTTGCATAGTGCTTAAAACAGAGCTGAGCATTTAGGAAAGGTTTAATGAATGATGATAATGGTTTTATCTTGAAATTAAAGACAATGTGAAGTTAATTCTTACTCTCTAGCACCATACTATTTGACTCAACCTTCTCAAAAGCCAACTGCGCTTACTAATAACTTATATTTCAATCATTTGATAGTAATTTGAATTATTTTTTAGGCGTCTTTGTATTCTTTGAAAGGAAGTTACTATTTGTAATTTTTATCCAAATTTATAGCAATCTTTAGGGGATTTTCCTCTGAAAAAAACTTTTTAGTTTATTTTTGTCTTCTTAGCAAATACTTTAAAGATTGAGAGAGTGGTTCATTCCAATTTAATGAATTAAACATGACCTATTATTATCACTTCCTAATCTTTCTTTGTTTCTCCTAGGGAGGGAGAAAAGATCATTCTAGATTCTTTTTAAATCACTCTGATTTTATGCTGGAAAGAATAAGACAACGTATGTCAAATCCTTTTGAGAATATACAACACTTACTTAGATAGTTTTCCTTTAATTCTGATGGTGACAGGCCATAATACTACTGAATAAATTCTTACCAAGCTCAGGCTTCTGGGCTAGGTTTCAGTGTTTTATTTAGTATGAGTCTCACTAGCTTTCTTCTGACAGGGCTCAATCAAGATGTTAGTTAATATTCTTGCATTCAGGATGGGCTTATTCTTTTTGGCATTGACTCTGTTACAGTTTTCACAATGACACATATTTGCATTGGTTTATTACTAACCATAGTTGTCACCAAAGAGACGGTCTCTTTGGGCCTCCATGATCTAGTAAGAGGTAATTTCACCATTCTTGCAAGTTTCCCCTAATACAATGTACGGTACATTTCTGCACATGGTAACTTTTAGGCATTTTCAACTTGCAAAGCTGCAAATTGATACAAATGGGGATTTCTGACAGCTTCTCTTCCGGGCTGAATGTCACTCCTGGGATCGTGATTCCATGTGAAATAAGGCAACATTGGCCGGAGGACCTGCCATCTGGACTCGGACAAGAACAGCATCGTTTACACGGGGCTGGCATTGACTCGGGGTCACAGAGCAGCTCTTTCCAGGAGCAAAATGAAGTTGTCAAGCAAGTATTTGCTGTGCCTCTGCCAGGCGCCATTCAGATATGACAAACTTGCCTTCCTCTTTTTATTGTGGCTTACTAATTCTGGAGAAAGATGGAGATTTTTTTTTTTTTTAACGTGTGCTCGTTGAAAGGTCAAAACAATTTTAAACAAGGGCAGGCTCAGTTCTGCAATAAAAATGCAGCAATCTAGCAGTGTAATATGTCCGTGTCGGGGCTGAGGGAAGTGTCATGTCTCCCTCTGCAAAGGGCACTTTAATCAAAAGACCGAAGGGAAGAAGGGGCTTCGAATTTGTTGTTCTACTTCTCCCACATCTGCATGAAATTGTGTCCGTGAAACTGTATATTATGAAGATGAGCGATGCCAGGGAGAACGCACGCTCCCGAGTAAACAGAGAAATGGCAACGTGATAAAATGCTTTGCCCATTTTTACAGCCTCTGTGGTGGGTCTCAGAGAGGAGGGGCTGATGACGAGAGACAGGTAGAGGGGTTTGGGGGGATGGAGTTTCCCCCATTACTACACGTGGACATTGCTTCTTTCTTTAGCTACGTATTTCCTTGGGTGGGTAATGACAGTCAGAGGAAAAGCCAATGCCTGCTGTTCAAACACAGTGTGAAAAATAAACTTTAAAAGCATAAAAACCAGTGGCAATAAGAGCCAATCCTTCAGTATTTCTCTCCTAGATAGAATAAAAATCTGCTTCTACAGCTGTGGCGCTCACATGCTGTCTCAGTTCCAGAGCAGAGGAGTTCTCTGGGAAGTGATCTGAGTTGCTCTGGTACAGAGCTCGGAGGTGAAGCCCTCCTCCAGGGCTCTCTGTCACCGCACAGGCACGCTACTTCTCCTGAGCCCCACATGCAGAGTGGCACTGGCATTAAACACAAATGGCAGGCAAGGTTTTGCGCATGACAATTCCTGATGGCTGCTATAGTATGATACATCGATGTGTTGGGGTCATTAACAGATCCACAGCCTGGAAAAGCATCAGATTTAGGGGGACAACTATGACCTTCAAAAGCATTTCGACTGGGTTTGGGACACCCAAGTGCAGGTGCCAAGTAAACACTTAAGTTGGTATGTCGAATCTCAGAGGAAAGAGCTGATTTAAATTCATGAACGAGGGGGCTCCGTGTCGGCCGAAGGCCTGGGGATGGTGGGATTATGCAGAGAGCATGACAAGAAGGGGCACAGAAAGACGGAGCCTGGGAGACGCCAACACATTAAGACTAATAGAAATAACAACCAGAGAAGCAGAAAAAAACTGAAAACTGTTTCAAAACAGAGGGCGAAGAGGGGCACTGTTGACTAGCAAATGCTGCTGAGAGGTCTGGTGAGATAGAAATGCAAAAGGTCCATCGGACATCGTGCAGTAGAGGGAGCAGGTGACCCTAACAGGAGCTGCTTGCATGGAAGGCTGGAAAATCTGCCCATGCAGGAATGATCAGAAAGTGAAGAAATAAAAACACCCGGGGCACTGTAGGCAGCTCCTGCAAGCATTTTTCTTTCTTAGGGGCAGGAGTAGGGCCATGGTTGAGGGCATGAGGCGTTGAAGGACCTGAGGAGAGTGTGTGTGTGTATGTGTGTGTGTGTGTGTGGTTGTTGTTTCTATGTGTGTTTCTATTTGTTGATTTTTCCAACTCAAATGGATTATCAGTCTTAGATGCTAGTAGGAAGGATCTGAGAATAATCCAGAATGAATGACAGTGCTGAAGGTGTGTAATCCTGAGAAGACAGAGAAAGGGTGGAACTCCCTACCTGCATAAGACCTGGGAGCCGCCAGAGCCAGGAGAGGAAACTGTCATAGAAGGACACAGGATAGAATAATGTTTGGAGAGAAGAGGCCGATTGTTTGATAGCATAAAGCCAAGGGGTTCCTCTCTGATAGCTGGCGTTTCCCTGCAAGTTTAAAAATGAGGTCAGATGTTACCCATGAGCAGGGAGCTCCTGAGAGCACAAGCTCAGGTGGGTAATGTGCCCTGAGGGGACTGAGGGGTGGAAGGGTTGGGACTGAGGTACATGCGGCACCACCCAGCGCAGGAACCTATTAAATTGTTAGGGACACAGGGGAGTCCAGAGGGCCAGGAGAGTGGGACAGGCCTCTGAGGGTCAGCATTACTGACGGTGCGTTACTGGTGCCCTGGGATCAGGTTTATGCAATTGCTTAATAAGTACACACCAAATTAGTACTGTGAACCTTGGTAGCTGCGGAGAATATACACCGAATCATCATTATGAACTTTAGTGGGTACAAAGAGAAAATGAGATGGTGGCCAACCTCTGAGCACTCAGTCTAGAGAGAAGCTGACATTTAAACAGGCAAGTGTGCAGCACGAGAAAAGCCCTAACAAGCAAGACAAGTTTTTATGAATGTTTGTGTGAAAATGTAACTCCCTTGCTAGTGAAAACTTGAGTAGGGAAACAGTGTTTTTATGTACATGTAAAGAAAAAGAAGTGGTGAGTAGGATGGAGGAACGAGGAGTCCGTTTCTGGGAGTGGGAAGAGATGTGAGTAATGTTGCTACAATATGCGAAATTTATAGAAAATAGGGAGGCAGCTACTTGGGAGGCTGAGGCAAGAGAATCGCCTAAGCCCAGGAGCTGGAGGTTGCTGTGAGCTGTGACTCCACAGCACTCTACCGAGGGCGACAAAGTGAGACTCTGTCTCCACCAAAAAAAAAAAAAAAAGGAAAGAAAGAAAATAGGGATGCTGTAATTGACATCAATTAGATCACTTCTGAATATATAGGGAAAAAATCACAGAATCATGAAATAACAAAGCAAGAAATAAATCATCGACGTCCGTGCCCCCATGTTGCACAGTGAGAAAGGACCCGAGAAAGGAAGAAAGGAAGCCTGAAGAGAGCAGAGGAGGTGGAATAGAATGAGACCTCCTGGCTCCCAGACTGTGCTCACAGCACGCGGAGATCTCTGCTTCACAGCCACACCGGCCCTGGCTGCGACACACAGAGTCTGGAGTGTTCCAGGGAGGGTCCGCGTTCTCTGGGTCCCGAGCAGCAGGCATCTGGTGCTTCAAATGAGGTGACCCTTAGCCCCCCACCTCTATGTGAGCTAGAAAACACCTATCCCACCAGGCTCACCAGGGACGTCACCACCCCCTGCAGATGTGCAGGCCTGATGTCATGTCACAGACGGAACCCCTAACCCTGTGGGAGGCAGGAGGCGGAAGGCGGGAGAAGCAGCCTCCGGGTCTGTCTTCACAAGGCCAGATTATGAGCGAGGCTGTGACAGAATCAGTGTTGTCATACGTGGGTCATGCCATGTACCTCCAAAATCGCCCAGGATTGCAAACTAAATGACTTTTCCTAAACCTAAATAGTACAGAGAACAGAGGGTAGAACCGAATATGCCAACCTCCCCATAAGCGAATTTTCTTCTGAAACAAAGGTTTAACAGAAAAACAATTTGGTTCAACAAATATATTCAGCAACCTTTTGTTTATTTTTTTGTCTATTTGCTTAAACAAAGATTTGTCTGCTCTTGTAAGTATAATAAGCTATATCCAACAATGTCTTTCCTCGGGTCACGATCCTGAACATTGATCCAACCGCACAGTATGACAGAATAGCAGGGGGAGGAAGCTGTGCTGAGTTGCCACTGTCTGTCGGCTCTGCCAGGGTCTCCCAGAACAGAGATCCCGCTGCCTCTGGTCTGCAGGCCAGTCAGCCTCCGCCGGCCTCCCGAGCAGGCTGCAGGCTGCACCCGGCCCCTCTCTGTCCTCGCCAGTCAACCTGCACAACCATACTGATGAGGAAACTGTCAGAAAAGTCCCTGATTTGCTTTCTCTTTTTTTCTTGTAAAAGTCAGGGTAAAACACAGATTATTCAGCTTCCTGAAGCTAGATTTAGAGTAATTCAAGTGTGATTCTAGTGCTACTGAGAATAGGGATACGATATAAGACATGAAGGAAGGGGGGCAAGATTCTTGCTAATAGATGAAGGCAGATAGGAAGATAAACCCAGTTACGAAACCCAATACTGACTGCAAATCCATGAGCGGAGATGGTCACACAGGTGGGAGAACTGCTGTAACCTTTACACACCACATAGATAAATTACAGTTATTTCTTGAACCAGCTGAGACCAGGAGAGATTGATCAATGTGATAAAGTTGTTTTCAGGTGAAATCAACTTTTCACCTGATCAAGGAATAGAAAAAACTTTTTTAAAAAATTCCCAAACATGTGTGTACGATTTTTTATTAATTTGTATTCTTTTTCCTTTTTTATTTGTTTGGATAGGAAAGAAATTGAAAATGAAAATCTTGCATTCATGTATTTGAAAAATACTTATCGATCACTTAGTATAGACAGGGGCTATTTATTAGTGACCAAAAACAAAAGTTCAGCCCTGCTGGATCTTAAACTCAAGTGGGAGGAGACAAAGAAAACAATAAACAGGACAGTATATAATCTATCAGCCAATAGTCAATGCAAATAAATAAATAGAACGGAGTAAGGAAAAGGGAGGGAGGAAAGATATTATTTTAGGTAGATTATTAAGAGAAACAGAGTAATAAGATGACATTTCAGCAACATCTAAAGCACAGGTTCTCAACCTTCCTAATGCCACGGCCCTTTAATACAGTTCCTGTGGGTCGTGACCCACAAGTTGAGAACAGTTAGTTTAAAGGAAGAAATTGAGAGATCGTGTGGGTAGTAGGGGAAGAGGAATCCAGGTGGAAGAATTAGCAATTGCCAAGCCCCCAAGTGAGAATGTGCTTGGGTGTTTGAGGAAGAAGAAGCTGGCCGAGAGACTAGAACAGTAGAAGTCTTGACCCAGGAAACAGATCAGTGATAAAGAGTTTATTCTTAATACAAAGCAGGGCACTGAATCTAGGCAGATTATAAAAAAGATTAATAATTGGAATCAGGGAGGCAGATGATTTTGATAGGTTTTAGAGTTTGCTTCCAATAGGCATCTTAAAATTATTCATCCAGAGTTCCAAGACAACAGTTACTAAACAGTTCCAAAATAATCTATGTGCATATTGTACAATTTGTGATATTCATTACAATCATACTGAAAGCCGTTGCCTTACTAGGACCAAAAACAAAACGGACTGAATGACAGAACATGAAGGGCTTTGGAGAATCTCATTTAATAACAGCAGGTTAATCAACAGGCTGCTAAATGAGTTTTGGTTAAATACATTCCAGGAAAACATTATCCTGTGTGTCAGTGTCCAATTTCTTTGTTGGAAGGGGAAAAAAAAGAAGAAGGGGAAATTTTAGTGATTTCTCTGTTTAACTGTGCCCCTTTTCCACACTTGAAAAATCTGCCACTTGTCATTAAATTCTTTGTCATCTGACTGCTCTTCTGTAAGATTGGAGGACTTTGAATTTGTGCCACTTTTATTAACTGCTTGTGCCATAGAGAAAGGCTTTGGCATCTTAGTTTCCTGGGAGGAAGACTGGGTGATGGATGAATAATGTGCAACTCTACCAGTTTGCTGTCTTACAAACAAGTGAGGATTTTTGCTGCAGACATGATAGGTGCCCTTGGGTTTTGTGCTACATAAGCAACATCTTGCTTTGCTGCTGAAGGACGGTTGCGTTTTCCATATAATAACACATCACTGTCTTGCAAGTAACAAGTATAATAGGATTTATAGGGTTAAAGGTCAAGGCTAATTATTTTAATGTCAGCAATTTTCTTCTTTCTTTCTTGTTAAATAGTAGAAAAGAAAGGAACTAGTTCAAAAAGCTTTGGCGTTAAGGCCGCCCCTTCTCCTCTGTCCTTTTTACAACTCCTCTGGTCACGTCTTTTGCAGACTGGTTTGGAGAAGCCAAACTCAGCCTGAGATTGTCTCTGTGGCCGTGTTTCTGTGGTCAATCCCGACCCTCACATCTTAGGAAGAAGTCGTGAGCATCATGCTAGTGACTGTCATTATGATCAGCACTGAGCCAATCATCAGAGCTTTCATCTTTCCTTGTCAATTTCTTTTACTTTTGACCATTCATAGTGTTCAGAACCCCACTAACTAGCAGAATCCACACTTTTTCCCTGGTCACCCAGTGGCTGCTCTGTCCCTCTCCTTAGGTTCAGGTGACTTGTCTGTTCTGATCACTCATGTTCTCCCTTACATCTTCATCACCTTGACCCCTTGAAGAATCATGAATCTGCCCTTCCTCTGATCTCCTAGTCCTCAAATCCAAGCACACCAACCAAGCTTAGCCCTTCACCTGTATCACCTTCACTTACCTGCTGTCAACCTAGGACTGTGCTAGAAGCTTCCCGGGGAGACCCCTGCTGGCGAGAAGACGAGCAGAGTGCAGTCAGCATGATGACTTAGTTCCCCAGAGACTAAGGCTGAGCACAAAGAGGGGGCTAACCAAACTGAGTGGGGAAGGAGAATGAGTGCAGATTTCAGAGGTGTAGGACTTCTTTCATCACGTCCCCTGGACTCTCCCCTGCTGTCTTTGGTCTGTCTTTTCCTCCTGTGTCATGGCATCCTAAGAGGCAAACCCTTATCTGGCCACTTGTCCCATGTCACAGGACTTCTCTAGCAGAATGCTGCTGACATTTGGGGTGAGGCAGTTAAAGCTATTCACATGCAGACTATCGCTCACATCATGAGACACTGGGCACCTGTGGGCCCAGGGCACTAAGTACCAGCAGCCTCGTACACATGTCTCCGACTCTCACCTGCAGACATGAAACAAGCCCCAACTTTGTTCCATAATAACCTCAAATTCCCTCTCAGTGAGTAGGGTGCCAGCCCCATATACCAAGGGTAGCAAGTTCAAACCCAGCCCCAGCCAAACTTCAACAAAAAAATAGCTGGGCTTTATGGAAGGCGCCTGTAGTCCCAGCTACTCGGGAGGCTGAGGCAAGAGAATCATCTAAGCCCAGGAGTTGGAGGTTGCTGTGAGCTGTGTGACACCACGGCATTCCACCAAGGGTGATAAAGTGAGACTCTGTCTCTACAAAAAAAACATAAACAGGTCCCAGATTGGTAAGGTCCCCATGTATCTGAAAAAAAGCAAATGCAAATGATCTGAGAAGAACATACCTTTAACTGGACCTCAAAGCATTCCCACAGATATGTTTGCCAGAAGCATGATATTAGGAAAACAAATTATAAAATTTGTGGAGAAACAAGATTCCATAATTGCGAATCAAAAGAAATAGCTAGTAGCATTTCAGTCCTCTGAAAACTTCAGGTATGGAAATCATTGGACTGAAAATGTTTTAAGAGATGATTGCTTATGACTGTCATAAGCAGTTACAAACCTTCACCTGCTATCTTATTTATGCTGTTAATTTAATAGTTATTAATTTATGCTGTTAATTTAAAAGAGTTGTTTTAAATATGATATACAAATAAGCTTCCTTTAGCACAAAATTCAAATTAGTGAAATGTAACGATGAGACCATGTGTACACCAAGAATATCTAACTGTTGCTATTGTATGGGCTATAAACTTCTGGAAAGCAGAAGTAACCTATGCTAACTCATTCTGTGTGGCAATTCTCATGGTGCATCATATGCAGGCTGGGAAAAAAAGAGGGTAATTGAAGGTATGATAGGGGAAGACACTATCAAAAATAATGAGCAGCATTTGGAAAAATAACCAAATAAAAATTACAGAAGAAAAATGGTCAGTAAACATGAAAAAAATGCTCAGAATAGAGTTTATTAAAAAATCCCCAACAATAGAAACTAGCATAGATCAGGAGAAAGGACTGCTTATAAATTCTTGGTGGGGCTGCAAATTAGCCCAACCTGTATGGAAAATAGTATGTATTAGACCTAGCATTTGATCCAGAAATTTCATTACTGGGTATTTACCCAAAACACACCTGCACTCAAATATTTATTGCAGCACAATTCACAATTGCAAAGATGTGGAGTGCCCATCAATTCAGGACTGTGTTAACAAAATGTGGCATATATATATATACACACATATGCATATTTTATATATATATGCCACATTTTGTTAATCCAAAATATATATAGATATATATATATGCCATGGAGTACTACTCACCCGCACAAAAGGATAAACGAATACCTTTTGTAGCTTATTTGGAAGGAATTGGAGATAATTATCCTAAGTGAAGTATCTTAAGAATAGAAAAACAAACACCACATGTGCTCACTAATAAATTAGAACTAACTGATGAGCACACATGGAGGGAGAGGTAAAACTCAATGGGAAAACAACTAGAAGGAAGGGAAGTGGGGAGGAGAATTAACAAACCTAACGGGCACTGTGACCACTGTCTGCGTGACAGGCATACCTGTATATACCCAGGGCTCAAGCATTACAAAAAATGATCCATGTAACCTAAGACATTTGTACCCCCTTAGTATTTTGAAATAAATTAACATTAAAGATAAATAACTTCTAAAAACATTACAGAAATAAAGACATAATGGATAAAATTCAAAGTTTAATGATGGAGTCAAATGGCATTTTTTCCATCCCTGAAGTAAGACCAGTGAAATGGAAAATAGATTCTAAAGGGCGGCACCTGTGGCTCAGTGAGTAGGGCGCCGGCCCCATATGCCAGAGGTGGTGGGTTCAAACCCAGCCCCGGCCAAAAACTGAAAAAACAAAAAAAACAGAAAATAGATTCTAAGAAAATTTTCCAGAAATCATCCCAGTAAGACAATGAGTTGATAAATATAAATAAGAGATTAAAGCAAGGAGATTAGATCAAGACCACACAACCCACTTCTAATAGGAGTTACAGAGAAAGGAGAGAGAGCATCCAAGGCCGCCCGTGAGTGAATAATGCCTAAGACTTCACTAGAGTGGAAGAAATATTCAGACCAAGGAATCACAGAGAATGAAAACAAGAATGAAAGAAAGCCCCATCTAGACAGAGAAAAAAATACAGATTACTTACAAAAGAATGGAGATTAAACTGACCATTGGCTTATCAATAGAGGACCTATTCTCATCTCTTTAATGCTGCTCAGAATTACAAACTCCCATCGAATCTGTCACTTCAATTTCATCCAAATTAATAAAATCTAATTCATTTAAATAGGATTTAGAATTGTTTGATTCAACTACATCAAATTCTGCTCAGCAAAATCAGTCCCTAATTGAAATCTATTAAGCAATTCAATAAAATAAATTTAAATATGCAGTGTCATTAATTTTTAATTAACATTTCAGTTTAGGCCCATTTTGATCCAAACTTCAATTCTACGTTTCTAGATTTGGTCCCTATTCAAATCAATAAAATATAGCAAAATCCAATGTAATTCTAAAATATACAACCTGAAGCTAATCAACTACATTTATTTCTACTCACCCCTAATCAAATCATTTCAGTGACATTCAATTACACAGAGAGAAAATATTCACCTTTAACTACCAAATTGAATGTTTATATTAGAACTTCAAAATTATGAGTTTTGACCAAGCTTTCATCACTATCTGTAGTATGAACACCACAGGATTTTGGGGGATTGATTCTTTGTTTGGTCTTTATATTAACATAGAACCACATAGAATTAGATGGTTAGGGAAACAAAAGAGAATATTGCTATCCGGTTAATAGGCCGATTTCTCAAAAATCATAGATAATTTGAGATGATAGGCTTGTGTATCTATGAAAATAACAAGATATATAATTTTTTAATTTTATTTTTTAAATTCTCAATTTAAAGAGTAAATTATAGCATTTTGACACAGAATCATGGTTATTAAACTGCAAGAAAACAAGGTTATGATGGCTATATTATTCAGAAAAGAATGACTTGGAATTGAAGTGTTGCTTTAACAAACACTTCTTTAGAAAACAAGGACCTGGATTGGTATCGTGTGGGCCTCTCTGCTTCTTTATTGATGCTCCCAAGTGTCCAGTGAACTAAATCCAGCACTGTCCTCTGCCCTGGTCCGTGTATGGCAGACTGGTTAGATGACAAGGACCCCTAGGGCATCAGTGACTGAGTTCTGAGTTTTTCTTCTGAGAGTCTTATTCTACAGGGAAGGGAGTCTATACTCTTGCAAGAGCCTCAGGTGAATCTTTAGTAAGTTGCAGACCCTTCCGTATATTCATCTTCTACCAGTGATGAAAAAATAAAGAAACAGAAGTGGTCACTCCACAGCTTCTGCTCCCAGACTTAGTCTTCCATGAAGATTCTATGAGTTGGGCTACCACGGTCCAGATCTTGGAAGTGATTGTCTAAGGACAAATCCTCCATATTAAGAAGAGACGCTGTCTGTGCCGAAGCCAGAGGGTTCCAGGACTTGAGTCCTGTCTCTGTTTCTAATCTCTGGGGAGGGTGGATGTCAGCTTTAACTGTAAGCTCCAGGACCTCTTGCACTGTAAACATCCTATTACTGAAAGAAAGGGGGATTCTTGTCTTCTTAACTTCAGAATTACAGCTCTCAGATTTCTCGGAGGTTTTTGTAGTAGATACAGTACCTCAGACTTCCTCCATCCCAGCCTGGAATTTATTCTAAAGGTCCCTGGTCTTCCTCCTTGTCTAGATCATTTATATTAGAAGACAGGTGCTCACAGGTGTAAGGCTGTTTTGCATATCCAGTCCAGAATTACACCAATTAAGGTTGTCTTCACTTAGAACCACCATTCAAAACTTGATTTGGATTGTTATAGTCAGAGCAGAGTGGTCAGCTGAAATTAAGAGAGGAAGAAGTAAAAGGTGTTTCAGAGCACTGAGTCCCTTAGGAAGGGACTCCTGCCCGGCAAAGGGCTTCAAACACCGGAGCCTGGCAGAGCTGCAAAGGAGCTGCCAGCAGGGGGCCCAAGCACACAGAGCAGAGGCTGTTTCTGCTGTTTGAACCTGTTCTGCTTCCCCTGCAAAGCCCCCTGTGACTCTTTCACAGAATTTGTATGAATAGATAAGATAGCGGTATAGATATAATAAAACTAGGTTTCATCAAGCTAAAATGATGCTTTTAGAAGTGGGTGGAATAAAGCTAATTAAGCATCCCACTGACCATTCTGGTTTTTATCTTGGTGCCAGGATAATATTTGTTTAAGCAGCCAATTAAGTTGCCTTGTGGAGCCCGGAAGTTCCAAAGAACACATTTTGAAAATCACAGATGCATATTACATTTTCATCAAGCGCCCCATGCATTTCCCCTTGCGCCTCTGAAACAACTTGTTACTGCTGAAAATGACAGAGAGCTATTGGTTTCTTTTTTCTTTTCTTTTTTTTTTTTTTTTTTGTTTTTTTGTAAAGACAGAGTCTCACTTTATCGCCCTTGGTAGAGTGCCGTGGCATCACAATGCTCACAGCAACCTCCAACTCCTGGGCTTAGGCAATTCTCTTGCCTCAGCCTCCTGAGTAGCTGGGATTACAGGTACCCACCACAACGCCCGGCTATTTTTCTGTTTTTGCAGTTCGGCCGAGGCTGGGTTTGAACCCGCCACCTTCGGGTATATGGGGCCGGCACCCTACTCACTGAGCCACAGGTGCCGCCCTATTGGTTTCTTTAAGTCCTGGAAAACAAGCAGTTGCTTTTCTTTCTCCCTTTCCCAGTTTAATCATCCAAACCATGAAAAACCATTCACCATAATAAAACTTAGTCTTAAGTGAGTGCAAACAGCATAGTGCTTACATGTAATTCAATCCATATTTAGCTGCTTTAGTACAATATGCTTTGCTTTGACAATTTAGCTGCTACTTAGCATGTGGTTCATCATTATCTAATCATCTTGCAGCGAGTGCACCTGCCTAATATAGTTAACAAAAACCTTCATATTCTGAAGTTCTTCATTGGTTCTCAACCTGTGGGTCGCTACCCACAGGAACTGTATTAAAGGGTCATGGCATTAGGAGGGTTGAGAACCACTTAAACTCTTGGAACAGATAGTTAAATTATTTCTTTTCTCACCATTTCTTACTCTTGTCTTTTAAAAAAGGCTTTTCATTTTTATTGCCTTTAACTGCTTTTCCCCAAAGCCAATTAATAGGTAAATAATCATTTGTCAAGCAAAAAGTAGCCCTTGATTAGCATAGCACTGGAGTAAGGGGATTCTTTGCTCAGTAAATCGAACCATTCTCCTCCTGCTGAATATAAAATATACAACAAGATTAATAATTCCTCTCAGTTACTGTGATTTAACCAAATTAGCCAGTGCTAATAACAAAGGCACAATTTGCTTTTTCCCTGGAAAATTTGTTTTCCTTATTGTGATCCTTTTGTGTGTGGCAGATGTGCAAACAGCTAAGATAAGCATTTTACGCTGTGTTTAGCTTCTTTTCCTCTGAAGGAGAACAGAATAATGGCAATTTTGCATCAGCCTAACTGGGAGCATTAGTTATAGAAGATCTAAAACATTGTGACTTGGAAAGGGGTGGGGCCCAGGAGGAGAATCTAGGAAACCAGGCTGCTCCCACCTGGTGACAAGCATGTCACCTCCTTGTATGTGCCCTCCACACAGGCAGAGCTGATGTCATAGCTGGACATCATGCCCTGGATCTCTGGACATCTTGTGAGAAAGAGTCCCTCCGTAGGCTGAGCTGAGGGTCTGCCGAGCGAGATGAGCGCAGAGACTGGACCCCAGGCATAGTTTGGGGCTCCACCTGGAGTGCCCACTGCCCAAACAACTTGACGGTGAGATCTTCTTGGGCGTCTGGGTACCCCTGACGATGCCCTTGGAAGTCAGCTAACTCCCATCTTCTCCACTTACTCTCCAACACTTTTCTCATCATCCAGAACAGTGGTTCTCCACCTTCCTAATGCTCCGGCCCTTTAATACAGTTCCTGTGGGTCGTGAACCACAGTTGAGAACCGCTGATGCAGAAGGTGAGGCGGATTGCTGCCTTGCTCCTTTTCCTGAAACTGTTCTGATCTTTACAAAGAATACTCAGCCACACACAGCTTCTCTGGTGTGGGCAAATTGCCGTCACGGTCTGTAATGAAAATATAATGTTGTGTTAGCTCGATTCTACCGGTCGCTGTAAGGAATGATCAGAAATGGGGCTGAGATTCTGAGATGCATGCTCTTTCATCATTTGAAGTACAAGCAGGACAAAGGAGCTTTCTGCAGACAAATTAACTTCATTATATAACTAATTAAGTTTATTTCCATAGGTATCCGATTTGTCTCCTCTCCTAAGTCAGCATTACCCCTTAGTTTCCAAAAACAATGATAATAACAAAAATTTCCTTTGAGAAGAATTTAGTGTTAGGTCAACTTGAAAAAATGCAACTCAATAAATGGATATGATAACGAGTTGTGTTTCTGCATTTTCAGGATCAGGTTGTGGTCTGGTAGGCCTCACGAGCAAGGTCAGCTGGCAGGGTCCACCTTTGTCTTCTACCTGTAACACAGCTAGAGATGGAATCAGCAGAGACCTAAACGTTTCTTTGGGTGGCTCAGATGATACGGTTTCCCAAAATGGGATTTTTCAATCCTTATATTTTTTTTAACTCTGGACTATATTGAAAGAAAACAAGTCTATTATTAGCTGTGGTTTCCACAATGGAAAACATCAGAAGTTTGGATGATTTACCCTGGACACTGATAGAAAGAGAAAGGAGAAATAAAATGACTGAATGTAGAAACCTGGGACCAGGCGCAGGTGGGCAGAAGACACCCCCAGCGTAGCCCTTATCTCAAAGAGCCGGCTTCTGTCTCCTTTTGGAACACAGCACTGAAATCTCTCTCAGTACTGGCCAGATCAAGTCAACTAGTTTTAAAATTTAGATGCCATAAAGGACTGTGCCAAAGGAAAACAGTAACTTTTCCAAATTAAGTGAATACACTGAAAAATCTAGAAATTTGAATGGAATAGGATAGTTGGATAATTCCTTTCCAAATTCAGAAGACTTGCTCATTCATTGTGTCAAACCTGAGCTCCAGGCCCGGCACATTTTCAGTGACTTTAAGCTGCCCACCTTTTAACAAAATTGTTCTTCAGGAAAACTATTAGAACATCTGAGAAAGTACCATGGTATTTTTTACCAATTCCAAAGTGGCCCATTCTTACATTTATTGCATTATTTGTTTAGAACGTGTAACTGTTCTGGTGATAACTTCATGAGTACAAGACTTCTTCCTCATCCTTCTTTCTGGGCACTCACACAGATACAATGCACACTTAATGTCTGGAAAGGGCGGATGAGCTGTTAAGATGTCATTTTAACCCAAACCCCTGGAGATTGTCGTGACCAGCCTTTCTGGCTTACTGGCTGGCACAACCTCCATCAGATCTTCCTCCTTCCCCAGCTTCCTGCAAGAGTCCTCTGTTCTCTTATTAGCATCATGTTCTCAAGGTTCTCCCATGTCATCACGTATCACAGAATTTCCTTCTTCTTTAAGGCTGGATAATATTCTACTGTATCAAGTAGCACATGATTCCTCTTGTATGGGGTATTCCAAGTAGTCACCAGGGGCTGGGCAGAGGGGAGAGGGGCAGATTTTATGCTTAATGGGCATAAAATCTGGAGTTAAACAAGAAAAATAAGTTATTGAACCTGCCACGACAACATACCTGTGGTTAACAGTACTGCACTTAAACAGTTGTCACGGGGGTAACTTTCCTGTTAAGTTTCACCACACTAAAATGAAATTTAAGATACAAAAGAGTTGTCTGTTGTCAGGGCCCCCCCGTTCTCTCCTTCCCTTCCCTTCTCCCCCTGCTACTTCCAGGCCTTTCTTTCCACCATTCACCCGAAACTCCTCTCAACCAAGTATCCCGAGACCTTCTAACTGACCAAGTAACAGACTTCACCAGGACGTCTGTCAACGCGGGTCCCTCTGCTTTGGGGGAACACTCCTCCTGTTGGTCCCCCCCTGGCATTTGCCTCCTTTGTTGAACCCCACTGTGGTCATATTCTGTGGTCCTCTCGTGCTGCTTTTGAAATGCTATTATGATCCAAAAGATGCCACAAGTATCTCTCCTGCTTCTGATACCTTCTAGTTTGATCTGATGGTCCTAAGATGGATTTTCAGCTCTGAAAATGCTCCTGAGACCCAGGCAGCCAGTTGCCTATTTTTCATACCAAGCTCACCGCCTTTCCCTGGACGTCCCTACACCTCTGGTGCTCTCTGTCCTCCCTTGGTAAAGTGCACCACCCTCCCCTGGGCCACCTGCCAGAGCCTAGGATCCCAACGGTGCCAAGCCAGTTCTATCCCCTGAACCTTCCTGTTTTCTTTCCATTTCGGCTACTATTTTATGATCTCTCTCCCATATTAACATAGGTGCATCACATCTGGCCTCTCTGACTTCATCCCTCAGAAATCCACCTTTCATCTTCTTGTTGATCTTTTAAAACACAAATCCGATCGTGATAATTCCCTACTTAAAAATCTTGTAATGGCTATCTAATATTTTTAAGATAAAGCTCAAACTTCCTAAGTTGGGAAAAGTAAGTGTTAAGAAGCAAGAATATACTAATGCAACATAAGGTGTTTGGACAAAGGAGTTTGGCATTACGGCCTTCATCTACTGTCTGTGGCTACCGTCTCACAGCCCTTCAGCCCTGTGCTCCTGCATCCTGCATGTGTTTTCCATAGAGAACTTTACCTCTCTGTCTTTGTACACTATGCTCGCTGTGCATACGAGCTCTTGACTCTCTAATGTCATACTCTTCTGGATAATGCCTACTCTACCTTCAGAAATCGTTCACGATTTTACTCGACTGCGAAACCTCCCCTTGTGACCTCCATTCCCTCACCCACCCACCTCTGTGTTCATAATATTGACTGAACTGTATTTTAATCTCTTTCCCTGCCATTTTCCTGCTGAGTTTCTTACCATGTTTGGCACACAGTGGAAACTGATGGATGTTTTAGGTTTGGGTGCATGAATGAATGAGTGAATATAAGGCCAAATAATTAAGGAAAGTCAGTCAAATAAAGAACATTGCGCATCGAGTTGTATAATGTAGTGTCAAATTTCTGGCTTGGGGGCTACACTGCTGTGTGATTAAAAGAATTGCTTAACTTTTCTAGACCTAAGTTTCCTTACCCATAAAATTGGGAGGTCATGCTTTGTAACAGGGAAAGTCTCCGCCTACCTCAAGGAATCTATGTTCTCCGTGTGACCTGTGTATTATGGAATCAATTCCCAGCCTGTTACTAACATTCTCCTTTGAGGTTGTTTATTAAATGTTTCTATTGTCAGAAGGAATTTACTTTTAAGCAAGCTGCATGGCGTTCTGCCTATGGCAGAATATTATCCTAGGGGAGTGGGTACAAATGGGGTATCCCCACGACTGAACCCGGCTCTGTTCGTAAACGCGCCTTTCCCCTCTCTCTAGATGGAAGCCCCTACACGTGGTGGGTTGGCAAAGCCAACGAGAAGCATTACTACTGGGGGGGCTCCGGGCCCGGCATCCAGAAGTGCGCGTGTGGCATCGAGCGCAACTGCACAGACCCCAAGTTCTACTGCAACTGTGACGCCGACTACAAGCAGTGGTGAGTGCCGGGCGGAGGGGACGGCTGAAAAGGGCTGAGATGATGAGATAATCAGTGGGGAAGGTTGGGGACTAAGCCAGCCGACGGATGTCAGGAACGTACTGAGAAGTGTAAGAGGAGGTCAAGGCGACAAGGGTAGGCATTTAAAAGCAGACTAACACACAGTGATGTGCTCATATTTTATTCAGAGAGAAAACAGCCCAGTTGTGGACAATGATTGAATGATGAAATGTGCTGCGTGACAAGACAGGAGGGTGCAGGGCGGGCGGGGTGGTGAGACCTTCTCCACTGGGTTGGCTCTGAGGATCTGATTGGAAAAAAGAAGGGGGGGAGGGAAAAAATTCGGGTTTTGCTCTTTTCTTCCAAAAGTACTGGCCTGTCTACTTTTCTTTCAAACCTGGAGTTGTTTATAACTGTGATAGAAATCGGTTCAAAAAGATCTATTTGGGGTTTCTTCCATCCCTCTGCTGGCTTTTGTCCTGCTTCACAGAGAACGGCTGGGTCTGTGTCAGTAACAGATAAAGATAACGTCAGCTGTCACTCCTGTGAAAAAGACAGGCCCCAGAAGTGTAGCTGGAGGGGGATAAAGCCTAGTGTGGTTCCTTCCAGGAGACTTTCCCTGCTACAAAGCATGACCTCCTAATTTTATGGGTAAGGAAACTTAGGTCTAGAAAAGTTAAGCAATTCTTTTAATCACACAGCAGCTGGCGTGGTACCTTTTTAGAAACCTGGAGAGGCCCCTTCCTGCCTCTGTGCTCACACATTCCCTTCCATCCCCCCCAGTGTCATGCTGTTTATAATGAGATTTACAGGACAAATTCATTCTACCACTTAACCAACATCTAATTCTGACAATGGAAAGTTACATGATTTTTAGGTAATATGTCCGCTTATTCTAAAACCTGTATGTCATCTAATAAATAAAACAAATCACTAAATCTATACATTTCAACAGCTTAGAATGTTTGTGTGTGTGTGTGTGTGTGCATGATACTTGGAAATAGCTATCATTATACTTTACTGGTGGGTTATTGTAAAGAAAAAGTCATGATACTCAATTTTTAATTCCATTTCCTTGAAAGACACATCCGTACAAGATAGGCACACACAAGCACACACATCCACACACTACACCAAGCTCAGAAGTGGGGAAAGGGAGCTGAAGGGCGCCAGCTTAGAAGTTGGCTTTTATTCGGTCAGGCCACCAGCCATCCAGTGGTCATCTTTTCAGTGCAGACTGAGTGAACGCTGGATGCCAGGGACGCTCGCTGCCAGGTGCCGGGAACACAACAGCGAATGGTAAGAACAGGGATCCCTGCCTGACTCACGTTCTTGTCACCATCTTTCACTAGTTGTGTGTCACTAGTTAAGCCCGCAGACCCCTGGGCCCATTTGTTGTCTGTGCAGTGTTCCTGACCCTCCTCTTCAGGATGCTTTGGGGGCAGCCTCCCGGGGTGGGAGAGGTGGGGATGCCGCCCCAGCTGGCACATGGCCCAGGTGGCCCAGAGGGAGCCGCTACCCTCACCGTTGCTCAGTCCTACCACAGAGGAGAGCAGAGGAAACTCTAATGCCTACACCCAAGTGAAATGCACTTTAGGAAGACATCACGCAAAGGGACGGGGACACGGTGACAAACAGAACACTCTCTTTGTCCTCCAGAGCACAAAAACTGGCTGAAGGAAAAACACACACAAAATAGACACCGTAATACAATCAGTGCTCTGAGGAAGATGTGTGCAGGACACAATAAAACTAATGGGATAAGTTTTAATGCAACGAAAGAGTACGGGTAGGAGTGAAGAAAGATCCCAGGGAAAGGGGCGTGGTTGAAGAGAAGGAAGACTTCCCGGCCCGCTGCTCCCTGGGCCACCGTGCTGGAGGAGTGTGACCGAGCATGGCCCGTCTGGGGGCCGCCAGGCCAGCACAGGGGATCTGGAAAGAACTGTGGTATCAGAGCGTCCCTCCTCTCCAGGGGAACTTAGGAGTTGGGGCTTATCTGCCCCTCAGATTTTCTTTAGGAAGAACAAAGAGAAAGTTTAGAGCCTTCCAAAGAGAGTTGGCAGTGGGTCCCTCTCCTGAAGGAGCAGAGGTGAGGAAGACCACCTTCCTTTGCCCTGTGCAGGTGCCCTTGAGCCAGCAAGGGGATATCACAACAGTCCAGCATGGACACGGAGGGCGTGGGAGGGATGCTGGCTGCCTACGGAGAAGAGGGAAGTGGTATTTAGGATCTGATGGTTGTGATCATGAGAGAAGAAAGAGAGGGGTCCGGGCAGGCTCTCCACTGGGCGGAAGGCCACACAACAAGCTAATTGTGCAGCTTGAAGAGGGTGGACGGTGTGTTCAGCCTTGACGATAGGGAGTTTGCAGCACGAGCATAACATCTTTTTCTAACCCCCAAGAGGCCCCATTATGGGATCACAGGGAAGAAATAAGGATTTCAGAGGAGCATTATTTGCCCCACAGATTTTATTTAGGAAGATCAAAGAGAAAGTTTAGAGCACTTTTAAAGAGTTGGAAGGAGCAAAGGTGAGAGAGACCCAGACAGAGGTCAGCAGGGGTATTAAACACTCCACTTGAAATTGGCTGCAAGTCTTTCATTGGCCTCTCTGCTCCTCCGGGTAATATTGCCCTTTTCTATTGGTCATTGATTGTCTCTTTCTTTGATCATTGGTTACCTAGGTTACCCACACCCACATTCCCACGGGCCCTCCAGACTTTCTGGTTCAGGCCATGTTTTCCTCCCATCCCCTGTGAAGCCCCTTTCTTACTGTCCCTTTTCCTATATGCAACCACATCTGTTGTAATGCTAAGATAAAGGCCCCGTTGCATTGCATGCTTTCAGATTATGTGTCCAGATGAAAAAATTACGCCTTTCAAAAAACTTACCTTAATCACAAAGAATCATTGGACTAAGATGAACTGAGACCAAACATGATCTTACAGCTTAGTGGGTCTCAGCGAAGTACCCACTGCTGGGTAATTCCATATCTTGCAATGATCAGCAGAAAGAGACGATCAATGATCAAGTACTCCTCTGCCATTTACTCTATGTGACCTAAGTCAGGGCTTTTGACTTCTTTAAGTTTTCTTGTCAGCAAAATAAAGATAGATAATTTAGCACTTCTCCAAGTCATGCAGAGATCTTGGGAAAGCTTCTCATAGCTGTCATAAACAGTTGCTTAAAATTACAGTAGTATATATTATTTTATTTTTAGCTGAATATTAATGGAACTCTAGCTAAAATCATCACAAAATTCTTAAACTATAGATGCATAAATTGGAGTCCAAAAAATTTAAATTACTTTCCAAAAATTATGTTAGAAATGAGGAACAGAGACCCAGATCCCCAAAATCTCATACCAGTGTTTTTCCACAAAATTATGATCAAGAAAGGTCTCTCAGATTGTTTTTATCCTTGTAATGATTTGTGAATTTAATGTTTTAACGGGCTACATGGAACCATTAAAATTAAAGCTTAAACTGTGGACCATGTGTTATATGTTCTTTTTTTCCCAAGTACTTGGAAACTTAAATTGAATATTTTTTGTGTTTATGAAAGTACATAAAAATGGAATACAGTATGAATGAGATTGCAGCTCAGAGCACAGTGGGGTCTCACTCCAAAGCTTCACTGGCCTGGGAGTACTATCACCCTCTAAATAATTGGCTGATTATCTATGCTGCTAGAAGTATTGCACAGTTATTTCTGAAATCGAATGTACTTTAACATTTATGATTTACTATTCACAGCAATAGTAAATATTCCCACCTATGGTGCCAGAATTCTAATTACGCAAACCATGGTCTCGGCTAAGTACCCACTGCTGGGTAATTCCCATATCTTACAGCCTGACTCAATGAGCTAAATCGTCGCATCTGAAATTAGCAATTCCAAAATGGAATTATCAGTGAAGGAATGTTATTCATTGCTTGAGTGCCCTTCTCTCATTGTAGAATTTCTGTGTAGTTGTGTCCTGGCCAAGATGAGCTCACATGGGGCGGGAAGTAAGTGATGTGAAAAGCTGTACGCATAGCCTCTGTGTTACAATTAGTTAACAGTTCTCACCTCAACATTAGAAAGCCAGGCAAATACCACCAGGCTGTGCTCTGTTTCATCGATCCTGAATGGAGTTGGCTTGTCTAAAGAGCTTTTTCTTCTGGGCCAAAAATAACCCATGACCAACATTTATATCAACAGAAAGGAGTTTACCAAAGAATCTCTTTGATGTTTTAAAGCCAAAAACTTGTATTTGGTTGGGTCAGCTTATGGTCCAAAGACTGCTACATACTTAGAATATTTTTAAAAAGTAATCATATATTGTTTCATTGTTTGTTTAAAAAATTGATCTAGTTTTACTGACATTTTCCCATAACGTTTTTAAAGTACCTTTTACCCAAAGTGAAATATTTAGATGTATTCTCACTCATCACGTTGTGGGCTTTCTTGAGAGTTAATTGCATACCAGGCCTTGTCTCACATGCTTACATACATCATCTCATTTAAACATCACCTTGACCTATGATGAAGGTACTATTTTTTTCTCCACCTTACAGCTGGGAAAATTAAACGCCAGAGAATTTCATTTCTTCCCTGAGGTCACACAGCTAACAAGCAGTAAAGCAGAGATCCCAATACAGACAGGCAACTCCAGACTTGTGCTTCACTATTACACAGCAAGATGTAAACTCTGCCCAAGTGTTTAGCGTCAGGGTTCTCGAGGCCCTCGAGCTGTTCCATAAACCTGGTCTGATCCACTCAGCAGAACTAGCAAGTTCAGCCACGTCAAAATGAAAGCAAAGTCCAGGGCAGGTGGGAGTAAATCAACCAGGACTCCAATGCAGCAGAAAAAAAAGTATAGTTTATTTAAAGTAAGAAACAAAGTATAGTTTGTTTAAAGTAAAGAATAGATACATATAGACTTTTCCAGAGAGACTAGAAAAGGATCTTCCTTGTGATGGAGAAGAGACCCCACCTGAAGTATCTTCTCTTCGTTCCCCTGTGATTGTCTGTAAAGCTTTTCGTTGGTCTCCACAGGCCTTTGGCTATTCCCATCTCCTTCTCATTGGTTGCAGATGACCTACAAGTTCCCGTTCTCCTTTATCCATAATTGCCACCTGCTATTTTCCTGACAATTGCATGGTAGCCTCTATTAGTCTTGAGATGTTTGTGACATTTGCTGTGCTTATTGTTCTATGACTGTGTCACTCCACTTTGTGTCACAAAGCTGGAAACTGCATGTTGGGGCGAACAACACATACGTGGTCACTTGAGTCACAAGGTTCCCCAAACTCATTATTTATTTCAGGGCCCTTTTTAATTTCCTTATCTACGAGGCCAGACTTTTCTCCTTCTTCCCCGTGGTCCCTTTCTATCCCTAATCATTTAGCACATGCAGTGTGTACAGCACAAGTTCATTTTGTCCAATATTTAATTTTGTTAAAATATAAATAACGTAAAAGGTATCATCGTAAGCTTGTCTAAATTTTCGTTCAGTGGTAATAAGTATGTTCATTCTGTTGTGCAACCATCACCACCGTCCACCTCTAGAACTCTTTCCATCAAACAAAACTGAAACTCTATATCCTATACATTCCCCCCAATTCTCTTCTCCTCCCCGCCTCTGCACACTGTCAACCTTAAATAATGACAATCAGAAAATGTGATTAAGTAAAATGTGTTTTAGCGCGGACGCATAAATGGGTCATTACAGAACTTTTGAGCTACCCAGAAATCAAGAACGGTTAAATCTGTATGGGGGAAACACACAAAAGCCCTCCCAGCAGCACCAATAAGCTGAGCAAGTTGAAACTCACACAGGTACAATCAGAAAGGACGCTTAGACTGTGTTTCTCGGAAGTGAAATAGTGGTTCATAACACAGTCAGTCTCAAAACTTTCATAGTGACCTACATAAGTATAGAGTTCATTTGAGATCAGAGCTTGAAGATAACCCCCTGGGAAACACTGACTCCAAATAAGTCAGGTCAGCATTCCAAAGCGGGGCTGGCTTCACTTGTGTAGGCAAAGAGAGAGCGAGTCGAGGGGGTTTTAGCATTTCCCACATGAGGCCAGTACCTGACGCATTACAGTGACTTGGTTGCTTACAGTTTCCTCCATTTCAGGGAAGATGGCTTTAATATTCTGGGAGGAGGGACAATGGTCTGGACGGGGTCTTACTTCTGGTGCCATTTGGTCTTCGCTAATCATTTATAAGATGAGAAGGAGGAAGAGCTTTAATCTGTAATTGGAGAAGCAGACATTGTAGCTAGATGCTGTCACTCAGGCCACATAGCCACATTTCTCTCAAGGCGCAAAATAGTTTGAAGTTCCCGCTGCTTGAGCTTGAATTATTTAATTTCACACCACCACCGTTTTCAGTTCTGTCTCTCTGACTCTGACTACCCTGAGGACTTCAAGTGAGCGAATCAGACAGTATTTGCCTTTTTGTGACTGGCTTATTTCACTCAGCATAATGTCCCAAAGCTTCACCTACATTCTGGCTGGAATTTCCTTCCTTTGAGAGGAATATATAGAGGGAACACATCTTGCTTGTTCATCCATCCAGCAGTGGCCACTCGGCCTCTGCAGCTGAGTGATTGTGAATAATCAATAACAATTGTGCACAATTGTTATTATCTACTTTTAAGATATTTTTAAATATTTCTATGGTGTGCCTGCTTTTTAAAAATCTCTTATTTTAATTTCATATTTTTATATAAAATTATTTATTTTTATATTATCAGAAGCATGGTCTACTTATTTTGTAAACAACCTGGTTTCAAATCCTTGCTCTGTTGCTAGCTCAGGGCCTTCAACAACCTATAAAAGCTCCCCATGATGGGTCGCTTAGCCACGAAATTTAAATAGTAATCGTACCGACACCAATGGTAAATAGTAGGTTTGAATGAGAGGGTGCTTGTGAGTGAGAGGGTACATCGTATTTCACCAGGGATGCTCAGCAAACCTGTTTTAATCATTGTTACTATTTCCAGAAAGCTCCCTCAGCTTGCACGGGCCCTTGCACACACACACACACACACACACATACACACACACACACACACAGAGCTAGCTCGCGCTTTCCTGCAGGACGGCCTCAGAGGTTTCACAAATATCTTCTCCTGGCCCTTCCATTCTGACCTTCTCACCTGAATGTCCAGCTGCTAATGGTGGCCTCGTGGGATCCCTGTTGTCCTGGCTCTCACTGTCTGTTTTAGACTGAGTGTCTGACGCTCTTGTAGAAGAGAGAGGCACCCTCGTCATCCCCAGTGCAGCAGAAATCAGGCTCAGCTTCCAGCAAGGCCTGATGGAAGGATTCAAGCTACGAGAACTATTGCACAGAGAGAAACCTGCATCTGCTAAAACAGCCCCTCCTGGAGATCAGGCAGGAGGAAGCCTGACCCTTGGGACTCTGATGCCCCCGGCAAAGCGCCCATGGGTCTCAGCCCTGCTCTCACTAAAAGGCTCCTCGGGCATTGCCAGGGCTTAGGATCCCAGCCTAACCTGCAGGCCCCGGGGAAGATGAGTCCTTCCTCCCCTTCTCAGGCCCGAGTTCAGTTCCTACAGGATGAATGTTTGCTTCTCGGCCTGACTGACAGTGAAACATGAAGTCCCTTAAAGAGAAAACTCCCAGCTTAAGCCACAAAAGGCTCCATCTGTGTCACCTGGCCTAGACCAGGCCATCCCTGTGCTCTGTTCTGAGGCCTGAGAATGTTGCATGTTTTCCAGAGCTGAGGTTTTAGCTTTGGGTGACACCTGCTGCCATGCAACCAGGCACTGGACATGGGGAGTGACGTCAGGTCCGTTTGATGTCATCATCTCTGTGCACTGGTGGAGAACCAGGTAAATCCACCAAGTTCCTCCTACGATGTCATGCGGGGAGAAGCCTAGACAAAAGCTCAGCCACATCTCCAAAGAATAAAATTTAGTTCTCAGGGATAAGGCTGTTTAAATCCAGATTTATTAGGGGAGGACATCTCTCATCCTGCAAGGACTAGATCTTGCTAAATTTACAGTATTAAACAGGAAAATGCTTTACAAGGGGTAGTAAACTTAAATTTCTGCCTCAAATGCCGTAGTAATATGGAGGCATTTGCCAGACACATCCGTGGATAAAAATCACTCAGGAACAACACAAGAAATCACTTATACCCACCACTCCCATCCCACCTGCTCCCCAAACAAACAGGCAGGCAGTTTAGGACCCAGCAACAGGCAGTGAAAGGAAAGAAAAAGAAACCCAGACAATAGATAATTTAAAATAATCTCAGTTTCCTTCTTCTAACAAGTTTAAACAAAAACAATTGTAAGACATCCTCTTTCTAGCATCAGTCTGGAAAAAAGAAAGCTGTTAGTACGAGAGGTAGGTCCCTCCGGGAGCAGAGGCCTGGGTTGTAGTGGGAGTCATAACCAGGCTGCAGCACCAGCACACAGCCAGCCAGCAAGGCCTGTCTGTGCCTCGGTTCTCTAACTTGCACAGCAGAGAGGACAATTGTGGCCATGGGCAGAGGTGGCCTGAGGGTCAGAGACCGGAGCATGGTGGAACAGGACGCTCAGCTCGGGGAGCTGAGCATAGAGAGATCTTTCCCCTGGCAGGGAGAGCAGAATACACTTCTGGTAGGAACAGAAGACTGAGGCCACCTTTTTGAGGACAATTTGGAAATTACTATCAAAACTGTCACCTTGGCCGGACATGGTGGCTCACGCCTATAATCCTAGCACTCTAGGAGGCCAAGGCAGGTGGACTGTCCTAAGCTCAGAGGTTTAAGATCAGCCTGAGCCAGAGTGATACCTTGTCTCTACAAAAAAAAAGCCAGGTGTTGTGGCAAGTGCCTGTAGTCTCAGGTACTTGGGAGGCTAAGGCAAGAGAATCACTCGAGCCCAAGAGTTGGAGGTTGCTGTGAGCTATGACCATGGCACTCTACTGAAGGCCACTAAGGGAGACTCCATCTCAATAAAAATAAAGAAAGAAAGAAAGAAATATTTTCACCCTGTGTTCTTTTACTAAATCCTTCACCAGATGGCAAATACCGTCTTGAACAAAGACAAACATGTTATAAGATTGCATTTTCCATTTTTTGTAGCAGTCAAAACAAACCACTCCAAATAAAGCCATAAACAACAGAAATGTCCATTGGTAGTTTCAGATGATTATAATGTTATAAGGCTATTATAGGAAGGAAGTAGTTACATAAACATTTACGTAGAAACACAGCCAGGATGAAAGAACAAGCAGCAAGTTAAAGACGATTATGACTCTGGTGTTTAGTGAGTGTAAATTCACGACCCTTACACATGCATAGACAATTTCTTAAAAATCTACAAAAGAAACCATTCAGAATGGCTGACACAGTAGATAAAGTATGTGGGGTTTTATGGAGTACTTGGCTTGTCCCATTGTACATTTTATTACACTTTGAATTTGTTGCTATGATCATAGTTAACCTGTTCGGTTAAAATATTTAAAAATAGCTTAAAAACTAAAATAAAAAATAAGGACTCCAGCCAGCATGCCAGTATACACCTAATAAAACAGCATTGAATTACTCTTTCAAGAAAAATCAGAACTGGCTCGGCACCTATAGCTCAGCGGCTAGGGCGCCAGCCAAGTACACCACAGCTGGCAAGTTCAAAGCCAGCCTGGGCCTGCCAAACGACAATGGCAACTATAACCGAAAAAAAAAAAATAGCCTGGTGTTGTGGTGGGCGCCTGTAGTCCCAACTACTTGGGAAGCTGAGGCAAAAGACTACCTTATGCCCAAGAGTTGGAGGTTGCAGTGAGCTGTAACACCACAGCACTCTACCAGGGCTGACATACTGAGACTCTGTCTCAAAAAGAAAAAAGTCAGAAGAATGATTTTCAACAACAAAAAAGAAAAAAAAGAAAGGATTTCATTGGCCCTGCTATCCCCATATTGAAAGGAATTTCTCAGCAAGCTGGAGGAGTCCTCAATGCTCAGTTAACATAATAAAACCAAGTCCATTCATGCCCTTAGCCTGATAACCCCGCACAAAACATACTTTTTTCTCATTGATCTGACTTTTGTGTAAGTTGCGTTTGTACTTTCAAACCTTTGGTAACCCTGCTTGGGAAACAATCACTTGACTTTCTAAAGGTCGGTGTCTAATTCGTGCATATCATAAGCATATGATATTATGAGTACTCTCTTTTGGTTGTTAAACTAACCAAAACAATATGTGATATTCAAGCAAATGAGTGTGCATGAGCATGTGTGTATATAATAAAATAGGAAAATGGAAAGCCAGCCCGATGTCTCCTTTATGGAGACATAAATAGAGATATCTTTTGGATCTAATGAAGGCTATTTTCATTAAGTTAAGCTTTATTTAAAAAAAGAAGAAGAAAGAAGAGGAAACTTTTCATTTTAATCCCATTGAACCTCAAGCATATGTTTTGCTATCAGAGGAGGGTTAGAGCAGTTTTCAAAAGGATGGCACCACTCCGTGCAGCTTACTCCTATACACGGGTCATTACAAAAGTTTTGAGATTCACAAAAATCAAGAAACATGAACTCCTGCCGATGGAAACAGATGAAGCTTTCCCAGCAACACCGATAAGCTGAGCAAGTTGAAACTTGAACGGGTGAATCAGAAAGGATGCTGTCAACTGTGTTTCTCAGAAGTGAAATAATGGACCATAACACAATCCATCTCGAAACCTATGCTACTGTAGGTACTAGGCAGATTTCATCTACCCTGATGTGTACCACAAAGGACATTCCTGGAAAGTCTCAGAGCTAAACTCTCTCAGAGGGCAACTATTTTTAAACCCATGAGTCAGGAATAAGAGCCTCAGGCAACGGCTCCTCTCTTTCACTAGGAATTGGCCTTTGGATCCAGGCCGGGGTTGGGAGCTCAAGTTACAAAGTTACCTCAAAAGCCACCATTTTTCTGCAGCCCTGTGGGGTAAAAGCCCTATTGGCAGAGTGGGTAGCAAAATGTTTCTCCTAGTTTTCACTAGAAGCATAAAAGTGATATATCAGATACTATCTCAGGGGTATTTTGGAGCCAACCTGCTTGGCACAGCATAGAACCCTCCTGTCACCTCATGGATTGTATCATGACAAAAAGATATTTGGGCACCAAAGAAGATGTCAGCAAAGGGCCAATAAGGTTTGACCACTGCCCCCAAATAATGTTGACAACGGGAAGGAGAGAGAGATTAATCAGGTGTGAGCCTGGTGGGTGTTCAGAGCATACTGCGGCCTCCCAAAGTAGATACAACCTACAACAGAATGTTAAATGGATTTCAACATCTTGACAGAAAAAAAAGAACTAAGATTCAAAAGAAGAATGAGAAGACAGCCAATAAAAAATATTTATTTATGCTTTGAAAAGAGCAAAAATATTTACAATATGCTTTGAAAAGAGGAAGATTCGTGGTATATTCTGGAAAAAATTGCATTCTTTTCAAAAATCAGTCATCATAAAAGGAACAAATTAACAAGCATATTACTGAGTTTAAAGAAAAGTGTGGGTAAAGCAATTGTGAAGCATTCGATAATTGGGGACCACCAAGAGGAAACCTGTTTGTTCACCTGTGTCCCCCTCAAGGTCCCAATCTCCTAATGCCTGAAATACACCCTCAGCTTCTCCCACCAGCCCAGCCATCTGCTCCTGTCACCCCCCTCTGTATATTAACTCTTCTTCCCACCCTTAAAATTTCCCAAACATGAAACCCCATTGCCATGTGGATGACCAAGGGATCCCCCCTTCCCTTCATGCCTTCTGTCTCCCCTGGGTTGTTCACAGACACCTGACCATCTGTGACCAATGCATTTCCTGCAGTTCTAAATGGAAACAATGATATTTCAACAGCCTTCCAGAATAATTTCCTGGCTTGAAACTCCCCCATCATACAACTCTGCGTATGACTATGGTTATCAATGTCTGGCTTTGTGTCATAATCACCTGGGGAGCTTTACCTATGACTTATCAGAAGGCACTGCCTCAGACTAATTGAATTAAAATCTCTGGGGATCATTTCTGGTCACCCTTGGTTGTGAAAATTCCTGAGATTTCTAATGTGAAGTCAGGGTTGAAAACTACTGATTTGGGATTAGGTTGAGGTGCATATAATAGAAAAATTAACAAACAAATAAGAGTGCCTTATTAAGATGAAAATTAGTTTCTCTTTCATGTAAAGGAGGCCCGTGCTTCTTCCAGCTCTCCTTTCCCATGTTATCTGGGTTTGACATCATGCTCCAACATGGCTTGTAGAGCTCCAGCCATCACATTCACATCCCAGGTGGAAGGGAGGGAAGGGGGAAAGAAAGCAAGCCCTTTCCCTCTGACAATGACTTTATGTTCCAGTTCTATTTACATAGCATCAACTAGAACTGCAGCTAAATGGCCACAACTGGCAGCAAAGGCCGCTGGTTTATGTATCCTTTACCTGGACATGAATATGCCTTCCTAAAAATGAGAGTTCTGTTACCTGAGAAGAGCAAGAAGATGAGCATTAGGAGGCAACTCACAGACTCCATCCCAAGTGTTAATTCTTCAAAAGGGCCTTGCTAACAGCCTGCGCCTTGTACCTCCCCAGGGTAAATCCAGACCGTCAGTGACTGTTTCAGCAGCTCCAGAGTCTCTGCTCACCTTGCCATCTCTGCTTCATCTCACTAAGCTTCTAAGGATGTTTGTACTTCCTCACTGCTGGCTCTCACCAGCACCTAAACTAACCTTTCCTGCGTCTTCTCCACATCGCCCACTCCCGCAGAGCCAGCCTCAGTGTGCCGCCCCACTCCCCCCCAAGAAAATCTCCTGCCTGGCTCTACGCTGCCAGTGTCCAGAGAAAGCCCATGCATCAGAGACTGGCTTCCTGAGGGTCTCAAAGCAAATTACATTATTTATAAAGCTGTTTTCTAGCCTACCCGCGACTATTTTCTTAGATATCTGCCTTCTCTGTCAAATATAAGCTTTAGGAGGCAATTATGCAAATTATGCATAGACACTGTCCCTTACCAACTACTCAACATCTACAAGCAATTTGAATTACATCTGAGGTCTTTATGAGTCAGATTTTTTCCAGCGTGTATGAACTTTGTTGTTGTTGTTGTTACTCATAAACCCACAATAGAAACACACACACCTCTGCTTTGTCTTTGTGGCTAGTTTTACAACACAGAGCAAAAACCGGAAAGTTACTTTACAGTAAATGCTAAGGTAATTTGTCCAGGATAGTCCTTTAAAGGCAAACAGTATGGGCATCTAATATGCCAGATGCTGTAGATGTTCTCACAGAGACATCGGCGCATGTACGAGACATTACATATGCAGCCTCCAGTACTCACTGGAACATACAGTAATCTTAATCCTAAATAATTTTAGAAGCATTCTAGTTATCTCACACTAATTTAATGCCTTACATTAAGGTGAAATAAATTACTCTTTATTCACAAAGAGAAATTTTAAAGATACTCAACTTGCCTGTCCCTGTCAACACCTGTCAGTGTCCTTGCCTTGGGTTAGTTAATGCTCGGCAGAATAAGGGTCCCCAAAGTGTTAGTGTCCTCATCCCCAGAACCTGTGACTGAGTCACCTTAGACAGCAAAAAGGACTTTGCAGATGTTATTCAGGGTGTGGACATTGGGATTATCCAGGTTTGCCAGGGTAGGCCCTATCTAGCCACATGCATCCTTCCCAGTTGTGGTTGGAAGGAAGCATGAGGATGGAAGAATGGTCAGCGAGATGACCTCCAGCTGTGGTGCTGGCTTTGAAGGTGCAGGAAGGGTCCAAGATCCCACAGAAGCTGGAGGAGGCCGGGAACTGGATTCTCTCGAAAAGGCTCCTGAAAGGAAGGGAGCCCTGACAGTACTTTGTTGTCAGACCCACATCTGAACTCCAGCCTACAGAACTGTAAGATAAGACACTTGCTCTGTTTTAAGCTACTTGATTTGTGTAAATTTGCAAGGCAATAATAGAAAACCAATGGCTTCCTTTCTACTTCAGTGATGTCATTGAAAAGACAGAGGGAAGGCTCGCTAATAGAATAGCTTTTCAGATAACATAAAAGGTATCTCCACAAAGTGATTTTGTGGCCAACACCCTTTTCTCCTCCCCTACTACTCCCCCCACCCCGCCCCCTGCCCATCGACGGATACCAGAGCTTCAAGCCAGTGAAGAGAATGTACGCTCAGGGCCTGGCTTCAATGCTGGCTGGCCACACCAGCGCAGGTTGGTTGCCTGTTCTTACCTGTGATCAGGTCTCTTTCAAACAGATGTTTATACACCTTTTGGCAGGAATTTTTAAAACTTAGGAATATTACTTTCTTTATCCAGTCATTCAGTTTGCCTCTGAGTCCCTGCTGCATCAGCACGGTGCCAGTCATTTCCCGAGGGTCCTCGGAAACATGGCAGGGGGGTGGATTTAATGCTTTTGCCTCCTGCTGAAAGACAAATTTGAGAACATGTACTGTCAATTGCTTCAACTTTATAATTTCACGTGCCTGATCCTGCCCCATCATTTTCCTTTTTAGTAGACAGGCAGAGAAATGATTAGATAGGAGGAGCTTTATTCATTTTGTAATTTTCATAATAGCTTATGAATTAAAGAGAAGATTGTTGTGGGCAATGTGGGATTTCCAGTTATAACGACCTCATTTTATGGCAGGTGCCGTTCACCTGTGTTCCATATCATTCTTAACCTGGCCTCATCTCTGTCATCATTTTAGACTCTTCATGATCCAACTAGCCTCAACTCCAGCAGCACTGAGCTTCCATAGCGAGGACAGTGCCTGGGAAATTATAAACACAATTATTCTCTGGTACTATAATTACCCAGCCATGTTTGTCCAGCTTACTGCATGAACAGAAGCTACCTTATTTCCTAAGGACCTTATATTTATAGTCAAATTTACAATAGGCTTTTCTAGCACCATTCCTTTCATCCTTTCATTTAATCATGTAGTAGCGAGTCCCTATTTGCACAAGGTACTTTGCTGGCACCAATGGTATCAGTAATAAGAGATGAAAGCCGCCTCTGCTACTTACTCACTGTTTGACTTTGAGATATTACTTATCTTTTCTCACCTTGGTTGCCCAGTCTCTAAAATGACAATAATTTTACTTGCCTGTAGAATTTTACAAAGACTCCTACTTTTATGTAATACTTGTATTGTTTTCCTAGGCTTCTGTTTTTTAGGAGCTTGTAAGCCTAATGAAAGAGAAGCAGTGGATAAATAGACAAGGAAGGGGGTGGATCTATCCAACAAACATTTATTGAGTGTCTATTATCCACAAAGGCAGAATATTGATATGGGAGGGAAGTTAAATAATGAGGAAACAGAGTACCACTGAGACATGGGTGGGATTGTAGAGTGCACATTTTACAAATCAAAGAGAATTTGCCAACCCTTCTAAGAACCCCAGTGAAAATTGTTAGGAATGATTCTATCAAGTCCCAATTAGCTGCATACAAATTATTCCTCTTGTAGACTTCCCCTGGATATATTTCCAGTATAAAAAGCATTACAATGATCACATTTAATCCTTGTTACATTTTAAATATGCATGTCAATGCAAATTACAAATATTGAAAGGAAAATGAAGACAGGAGGAAAATAAATTAAGAAATTTGTTGAGCAAAAAGAAATGCAATAACACGAAACAGCCATCTTTCTTGTTAAGAGCAGCCTTCTAGTTCCTAAATGTACGCGTTGGTTCAGTGTTGACTATGCCCCAACCTTGCATGACCTTTGAAGTCAACATTGGAAGAAACCAGTCATGGACACCAATGCCTTCAGGAGCATCAGTCCTGGGGGGCATCTGAAAGGTCTGCCCCAAGCTAACTCCTCTCTTTTTTGGAGGGCTCTGATTGCCTCAAAGTCTTCCATAAAGCTGCCAATGGCTTTTCACAGGCAGTTTACTGTGTGTTAGGAACTCACCTCTAAAGGGAATGTGGTAACTAGCGAATGAAAACTTGGATCTTTTTCCGAGGGATGGGTTCTTTTCTTCAGTACACTCATCCTATCGTTGGATTGCTCCAGGGTGCTTGATTTATTCAGCCTGAAAAGTCTCCAAGACCCTTCAGACCACCTGTAACAGCTCCTGGAAATGCCCATCCTTTCCAAGGCAAAGGGGTGGTTCAGACTATGTCTATCTCTCTCACAGCTTCACGCAGAGACTTCTGAGTGGAATAGACTAGGGTGTGGACAGAAAGGACTTCACGCGGAAACAGAAACATAAGCTAAAGAGGCATTAGAAAGGGTTACGAGTTGTTAATAAAGAAGGGATGCAAAAATCAACATTTCTCATGATCTACTCCCAGCTCAATAGGAGACATTTACAGGATATGACTACTAAAATTCACAACAAAATAAAGCAAAATGCTGAGTCACCTTAGTCAAGTGTCCAGATCATAGGAGTTTCCAGCAACCACCAAATAGATCATCTCTGAAGTTTTACAAGCAGTGCTGAAACTCTAAAACACAGGAAATGAGGTCGAGAAATTTGATGAGTGTTCTGCATGATGGAACAGCAGAGGGAAGAAAAGATGGAAGGAGAAAAGGAAGAAAGGAAGCAGGAAAGGGAGGAAGAGAGGGAGGGAGGGAGGAAGACTTCTCTCCAGTGCAAGAATCACTTCTTTGGTGTTAAAAGTTGAATTGGGTCCCCAAAAAAGATATGTAGTGAGTGTGACCTTATTTAGACATACGGTCTTTGCAGAACACCATGGGGAGAGGGGATCAGAGTTTAGAAAGATGTGTCTATCTGCCAAGGAGCACCAAGGATTGGCAGAAACACCAGATGCTGAGAGAGAGGCCTAGCACAGAGCCTGGCAAGACCGCCTGGTGTTGAGATACCTTGACATTGGACGGACGTCTGGCCTCTATGAGAAGCAGTTGTTTCAAACTGCCTGGTTTGTGGCAATTTGCTTTGACAGCCATAAGAAGCTAATACCTTCAGCAGTGCAGTCAGAGGTGGCCGTCCTCCTTAGCTTGGACATCCCTGGCCCTGTCTCCTTCTCTCCAGTCAGAGCGTTTCGGTATTGAACACCTCCAGTCGTTTACCCAGGGCTTTCTAAATACACCACTCTGAGAACTTAACCTGCATTTCTTTATGTGATCTTCGCTTCAGCTGTGTAAACTGTTATTCTAACTCTATAAACAAGGAAACCACAACTTAGCTAGGGAGGTCGATTAACCTGCCTATGAACACACGATTAATACAGGATAAACGAGAGGCGATCTGACGCAGGAGCTGTGTACCACACTTCCTATAAACAGAAAAGACAGTCAGTGCCTTGGTTAGGAGAGCTAACATTAGGTGGGAAAGATGAAGGAATTAAATGTGAACTTGAAACTGTCCTTGTTCAGAGGGTGAGAACTGAGCTGGGCGCAGAGCAGGTCCAGGGAAGCACCTCTCCTGTCCAAAGTGGAATGTGTGTAAAGTTTGGGAGTGGCTAGGGAGAGCCAAGAAAGTTTCTAGAAAGAATAGCAAAGTAAATAAAAATTAGCTGTCCTATGCCAAACTCTTATTAGATTATAATACATAAAACTGCATGGACGTTGTCTTCAGAGTCTCAAAGTTGTTACTTTAGTGAATATAAAATACTTATGATGGCTCTGTTTTCTCCAATAATGCTGAAGCTCCTTTTGTCTCTTTCTGAAACCTCTACAGTCAGTGGGGGGAACATAGAGGGCGTCTCACCAGGCTCCTAGTTCCCCTCCTCTGGAAATTACCAAATTTCTTTGTCAACTGAGTTTTCCTATACAGCCAGGCTTTTCAGTTTGGGGTCTGGAGTTTCCCTCTCTCATCCTTGTATTTTAGTGACCTTCCTCCCCTACCCAATTCTTTTTTGTCACTATGAGGAACGTTTCCATTCCCAGGAGCCTGTCTTCTCTTGTTCATGATCACGATTGTCAGGGAAGTCCCTAGAAATCAAATCTCCCCTGAATCCAGCAGAGGAGTCCTTCTTTGCCAGAGGTAGAAACATCGCCCATGCCCAGACACTGGAAATGTCGCCAGTCCCTCCCACAAACTCCAGAGAAGTTCTCACTCACTGGAGTTGCAGCGTGGAATCTTACTCTACTGGGAATGTCTAGATTTTTAAAAAGTATAGGTCACATCATTCATTCACAACCTTTTGAAAATATAAGAAATTCTGAGAATTGTGCCTCATAGAATTCTACACATAAGCTAGTTTTAGTTTTGAATAACTTTATTGTTAGAGCAGTTTTAGGTTCATAGCAAAATTGAGTACATGATACAAAGATTTTCCCTATACTTCCTCACCCTCCCCTTGCACACAGCGTCCCCCACTATCAACATCCCACAGCAGGGCAGTACATTCATTATAATCATAAGAAGATCTGACAGTTAAGTTCATTAACTCAACCTAGAAAAAGTGCTACACACCTCACTGCTGAACAAAACTACAGTCACCTTCAAAATACTCCCCTTGGGCAGCTATGCACTGATGCCAGGACCTAGTCCAACTTTCAAAGCAATCTTAGAAATCTTTTTCTGGAATGGCTGTCAAAGCTGTTGTTCTATTACCCTTGATGTCTCAATGTCATCAAAATGTCTTCCTTTCAATATTTCCTTTATATTTAGATAAAGAAAAAAGCCACTGGAGGCCAGATCAGGTGAGTATGGAGGCTGTTCTAACACCGTTATTTGTTTACTAGCTAAAAGTTCCCCCACAGACAGTGTCGTGTGAGCTGGTGCGTTGTCATGATGCAAGAGCCACACCATTCTCATGCTAAGATTTTCAGTTAAGATTTTCCTCTTTCTCTATCAATGTTTGCTTAGTCTCCTATGCTTCTCGCAGTTAGCCAATGATTTGGGTGCACAATATCATGAATTTCTGCAGTGTTTTCATCAGTTCTGCTCATCATTGGCTGCCCTGACCTCCCTTTATCAGTGATACTTCCTCTTTCCTCAGAAAAACATTCAGTCCATGGCATTTTGTTTTCTTCATGGCTGACATGTCCCTGATTTCACTTCCACTCTTACCAAGTTTAACAAGAACTTTGGTGTTTCTTCATTGCTCTAATTCGAGCTCTAGCATTTTCAAAATAGCACACAAAAACATGCAACAACAATAATGAACACCACTCAGCAAGACACCACCACATGTCAACATGAACACAGCTGTAAGACACTGATATACTAAGGTTATGAAACCTTACTGAGCTGTTCGTACAGTGCTGCTAATGTGAGTACCCAGTGGCAAATTTGCAAACTTAATTGTCAGACCTCATAAACCTACACCAATACCTCCTAATCACTCAAAGCCCATGGCTTACATTAGGGTTCATTCTTGGTGTTGTACATTCTATGGGCTTCACAAAGGCATAGTGACATGTGTTTACCATAAGAGTGTCCTACAAAATAGTTTCATTGCTGAAAAACTCCATGTTCCACTGTCCATCCCTCCCTTCCACTCAACTCTTAGTAACCACTAGTTGTTCATCTTTTTACTGTCTCCATAGTTTTGCCCTTTCCAGAATGGTGTAGTTGGAATCATAGAGTAGATAGCCTTTTAAGATTGAGCTAATGTGATTTTAATAGTAAAAAAAATGTTAGCGATGGTGACATTATGAAAACAAATATATGCAATTACTCTCTACTTGGAATGTGTTGAAATCAGATGCAAATATCCTTTCATCTGGGCATACTTTCTTAAAATAAAATAGTTAAAAGTCTAATATGCTGAGAGATTAAAATGAGGTGAAGGAAGAGTTTAGGAGCTCCACCAACTTCATGCCTCACGCACCCCTTATAGTCAAAGATAGGCTTTGTAGATGACTATAAAACCTCCTTTGAAACTGGATTTCAGAGATTAGGACTTTAAAAATTCACTGAATTCATAATAGAAATATGATGAAAATGCCCTTTTCTTCCATAACAAAATGTGCAAGGAGTCCATAAAATTGTCAAAGTTTATCTGATCTGTTTGATTTATACTTTTTAATCTCTTGGCATATACTTCCTCCAGTTTGCTCAATATCTGATATCTATAGATCAAAGATATTACTAACAGTCAAAAAATTCAAGGAAAATTAAAGTCAACATATTTTTATATGTCGAATACATCAAATCACTAAAATCTACATGTAATTCCATCCTCTCCAAATTAAAATTAAAGTTTGATTGCTATACAGATTATAGTTCATGAAAAGCCTCTCTAATCTTTGTTCCAAAGTTTATCTTATAAACATTAAGGATAAATGTCAAAATATAAGAAAGAAAAAGGTTTTCTAAAGAAAAACTGAGGACCTGGGAAAAATCTTCATAAAGAAAGCAAAGGGTGTTTTATGAATATTATTAGTTTTAATTCATGTAATAAGACAATAGACTGTTAAGGCAGGCTGACATATTTAAAAGTAATTTTGATGATTTGGAGGTGTCTGAAGACTGCATTTCCTCTCTTATTTAAATTATTTATAACCTTATAATTAATTACACAGAATAAAATTGAATTACTAATAAATGCCAGAGAAACCAATTTAAGTTGACATTTATCTCCAAAGTCAGCGCCTACATAATCACCACAGCTTTTTCAATATTTATAACAATAAGAAATACAACAACTATACATATCATAAAGAGCTGAAGAAACTCCTTCAGAAATAAATATAATGTACATTTATTATATTAGTTTTAGATATATAAAAATAATTTTCTTAAACTTCAATTTCTGAAGGTAAATTTTAAAGCAAGGAAGAAAGAAAATATTCTTTCGCCACTAATGTCCCATCCTGCCAACCACATTGTCCCTTGTCATAAGCCCTATGCCACACTAAGAAATCCTCTGAAAGTCTTGTTAGTTTGGATGAAATACTGTTGATATTAGTAGCTAAATAGCATGTAAAAGAAAAAAGAAGTTTGATTTAATCTGAAGCTTAGTAAAATGGAGTATATGGTTTCAAATATGATGAAATAAGTCAAATCCTTTTTAGTTTCAAAAGCATTGACAGTCATAGGCTAGTAAATTGTCCAATATCATTATTCTCTTAAAATAAATTTCTAAACCTATGTCATGCCTCAGAACACATGCAATATCTTCACAATTTCAGGTAGTACAATAAAGTAGGTGCTACCAATAAACTATCAGATTTTGAGATAAGTACAGAAAAGTTATTTCTCGATTAAGAAATAACCACTGGAACACTCTGGGTGACTTTTTTTTCAGGTTGAAAAACCACTGATTTGACTTGGTTTAGGAAACTCCCTAAAAAGAAAATAGTGCAGTGGCCAAGATTTCGGCTATGGGGTCTGCATCTCGGGTTAGAGCCCAGCACTACCAATTACTAAACATGCATCTTGGGAAAATCTCTAAGCCTCAATTCCTTAACGTGCAGATGGTGAACAGCAAGTGAGTATGAGGAAGAAGATGCTGATGTGAGTCACAGAGCTGTGCTGTGGGTTCAAGAAATCATGTATAAAGCTCATATACAGTGGTCAGGAATGCTAGATTTTGTTACTATTTTGGGGTAGCTTATTTATTTATTTCTCTCTCTCTCCTTAGAAAAAGCTATAATTCTCTCAGTGAGAAATGTCAGGAGACTCTTCACTATGGGTGAAAATGTCAGAAAAAGTCTATGGACTAGAACCAAGGTGAGGGAGTTGCATTTCTGGCTGCCTCATATAGATGTGTTTCCTGAGTGGAAAGCATTCTAAGCAGTGGTCAGCTACTCTCAGCTACACTGCCTGTCTGTGTCATAGGTTTGGAGAGAGTCCTAGAAAGCATTTCTTATAACATGTTTCTTCTAGACAATGCTTAATACAACTTTTTAGTCTTTTTTTTTTTAATAATTTTATTGAATCATAATTATGTACATTGGTGCAATCACAGGGCACGATTCATATACATTCAGAAATATTTTAATCATACTGTTACAGATATCCTTCATGGCATTTCCTTGATCACTATATAAA
>CAUYON010083422.1:0-21000 GCA_963573935.1 Arctocebus calabarensis
AGGGGGAGGGAGAAGTCAAGGCTAAATGGATACTGGAAGACATAATGGCTGAAAATTCCCAATTTTATCTAGGAATATAAACCTATGGACTTAAGAAGTTGAATGATTAAAGTCATTTCCACTCAGATCAGGAACCAGGCAAGGTTGCCCATTGTCTCCACTGCTTTTTAACATTGTAATGGAAGTCTTAGCCATTGCAATTAGGTAAGAAAAGGTGATCAAGGGTATCCACAGAGGGTCAGAAGAGACCAAACTTTCACTCTTTGCAGATGATATGATTGTATATCTGGAAAACACCAGGGATTCTAGTACAGAACTCTTAGAAGTGATGAAGGAATACAGCAGTGTCTCAGGTTACAAAATCAACACTCATAAATCTGTACCCTTTATATATACCAACAATAGTCAAGCTGAAAAAACAGTCAAGGACTCTATTCCGTTCACAATAGTGCCAAAGAAGATGAAATATTTGGGAGTTTACCTAACAAAGGATGTGAAAGATCTCTATCAAGAGAACTATGAAACTCTAAGCAAAGAAATAGCTGAAGATGTTAACAAATAGAAAACCATACCATGCTCATGGCTGGGAAGAATCAACATTGTTAAAATGTTCATACTACCGAAAGCGATATACAATTTTAATGCAATCTCTATTAAAGCTCCACTGTCATATTTTAAAGATCTCAAAAAAATAGTATTTCATTTTATATGAAATCAGAAAAAACCTCAAATAGCTAAGACATTACTCAGAAATAAAAACAAAGCAGGAGGAATCACACTACCAGACCTCAGACTATGCTATAAATCAATAGTGATCAAAACAGCATGTTACTGGCACATAAACAGAGAGATAGATGTATGGAATAGAATAGAGAACCAAGAGATGAACCCAGCTACTTACCATTATTTGATCTTTCACAAGCCAATTAAACACATTTAGTGGGGGAAGGATTCCCTATTTAACAAATGGTGCTGGGTGAACTGGCTGGCGACCTGTAGAAGACTGAAACTGGACCAACACCTTTCACCATTAACTACGATAGACTCTCACTGGATTAAAGATTTAAACTTAAGACATGAAACTGTAAAAATACTAGAAGAAAGTGCAGGAAAAACACTTGAAGTAAATTGGTCTGGGTGAACATTTTATGAGGAGCCCCAGGGCAACTGAAGCAACACCAAAAATACCTTACCAGGACCTGATCAAACTAAAAAGCTTCTGCACAGCAAAGAACACAGTAAATAAAGCAAGCAGACAGCCCTCAGAATGGGAAAAAATATTTGCAGGTTATGTCTTTAGCAAAGATTTAATAACCAGAATCCACAGAGAACTCAAACAAGAAAAGAACAAGTGATCCCATCTCAGGGTAGGCAGGGGACTTGAAGATAAACTTCTGTGAAGAAGATAGGCACACAGCCTACAGACACATGAAGAAATGCTCATCATCCTTAATCATCAGAGAAATGCAAATCAAAACTACTTTGAGATATCATATAATTCCAGTAAGATTAGCCCACATAACAAAATCCAAAACCAAAGATGCTGGCATGGAAATGGAGAAAAGGGAACACTTCTACACTGCTAGTGGGAATGCAAACTAAGATGTTCCTTTTGGAAAGATGTTTGGAGAACACTTAGGGATCTAAAAATAGACCTGCCATTTGATCCTACAATTCCTCTACTAGGTATATATCCAGAAGACCAAAAATCACATTATAACAAAGATATTTGCACCAGAATTTTTATTGCAGCCCAATTCATAATTGCTATGTCATGGAAGAAGCCCAAGTGCCCGTCGACCCACGAATAGATTAATAAATTGTGGTATATCTACACCATGGAATATTATGCAGCCTTAAAAAAGATGGAGACTTTACCTCTTTCGTGTTTACAGGGATAGAGCTGGAACATATTCTTATTAGCAGAGTATCTCAAGAATGGAAGAAAAAGTGTCCAATGTACTCAGCCCTACTATGAAACCAAGTTATATTTTTCATATGAAAGCTATAACCCAATTATAGTCCAAGAATATGGGGAAAGTGGATACTGAGGGGAGGGGAAGAGGGAGGATGTGTGAAGGGAGGGTAATTAGTGGAACCGCACCTATGGTGCACCTTACAAGGGTAAATGTGAATTTTACTAAATATAGAATACAAATATCTTAAGACAATAACTAAGAAAATGCCATGAAGGCTATGATAACCTGTTTGATGAAAATATTTCAAATTGTATATAAAACCAGAACATTATACCCCATGATTGCATTAATGTATACAGCTATGATTTAATAAAAAAAAAAGAGGAAAAAAAAGTACACAGCTATGATTAACAAAAAAAGGGAACTTTATTTTTATTAATCATAGCTGTGTACATTGTACTTCAAACTAAAAAGCTTTTGCACAGCCAAGAATATAGTAAGTAAAACACAGTGAGTAAAGCAAGCAAATACAAGAAAATCCATACTAAGACACATTTGAAAACTAAACACAAAGAAAAATATCTTGAAAGCAGTGAGAAAAAATAACAGCTTACCTTCTGGGAAAAGCACTTCTAATGACAGCAGATTTCTCATCAACTATGTGAAGATAAAATTTTACCAGATCTACAAAGAAAAGCTGGTAGCCATACTGCAAAAATTATTCCATAATATTAAGAAGGAAGGAAGTCTCCCCCAACTTACTCTACAAAGCCAATATCATGTTGACATCAAAGCCAGGAAAAGATACAACAATAACAACAAAAAAGAAAATTACAAACTAATATCATTATGAATATAGATGCAAAATCTTCAGTAAAATACTAGCAAACTGAATTCAACAGCATACCAAAAAAGTAATCCACCATGACCAAGAGGGCTTCATCCAGAAATGCAAGGATGGTTCAACATACATAAATCAATGTCATTCACCACATAAACAGAAGCAAAAAAAAAAAGACAAATGGTCACTCAACTGATGCAGAAAATGCGTACAACAAAATTCATCACCTTTTGTGATTAAAAACTCTCAAAAGGTATAGAAAGGTATAGAAAGAATATATATCAAAATTATGAAAGCCAAGTATGACAAAACTGCAGCCAATATCATACTGAATGAGGAAATGTTGAAAGCATTTCCACTGAGAACTGGAACAAGACAAGGGTGTCCACTGTCACCACTCCTATTCAGCATAGTGCTGGAATTCTTAGCCATTGTAATCAAGCAAGAAAAAGAAATCAAGTGTATCTAAATCAGGACAGAGGAGGTCAAACTATTGCTTTGTACTAATGATATGATCTTATATCTAGAAAACTCCAAAGATTTCAAAAAAAGACTCCTGGAATTAATAAATACATTCAGTAAAGTCTCAGGTTAAAAAATCAATGTACACAAGTCAGTAGCATTCCTATATACCAGTAACAGTCAGGCTGAGAGTCAAATCAAAGACTCAATACCATTGCAATAGCCACACACGCAAAAAAAAAAAAAAAAAAAAAAAACCCTAGGAATAAACTTAACCGACGAGGTGAAAGTTCTTTACAAAGAGAACTATAAAACACTGAGGAAAGAAATCACAGATGACACAAACAAATAAACAGAAAAATATAATATGTTCATGGATTGGTAGAATCAATTCTTGGAGATGTAATTGCTAGAGCAAAGAGCATACTTACTTTAAAATTTAAAAATTTACAATTTCAAATTTCCCTCTAAAAAGACAAAAATACATACCTTCCAACAGTACGTAAGACCATCTCTTCCCAAATATACTTGTACAGAATATTACCAATTCAGTCTTTCAAGCTTAACTTTTTATAATTTGAATTAAGAAAATGAACTACATTAAAATATTTTTTCATCCCCAACAAGAAAAAAATCTTGACTTCATTTTACTTTCCTCCTATCATATATATAGCACCCCATCCTCTGCCAGCACCTGTGTTAGAATCACCTACAGTTTCAAATTTCAGATTATTACTGAGTACAGTAAACCCTAGAATAATGTCTTCAAAACTCTGAGACAAAAATGACCATAAACTTAAAATTCCTAGTCAAAGTAGAATTCAAGAATCAAGACAAAGGATATTTTTGGACATGACAGGGATTAGAAATTTTCTACCCACCAATCCTATTTGAGAGAATTACTTGAGAGTATATTCTAGTAAAAGCAGAATGAAGTGAAAGAAAGAGGATGGCAAAGGACACGACACCAGAGAGCACAGATACAGGCAAAACTAATATTTATGCCTAATTGTTTTTAACATGTGTACCTATTATTTATCCTTGCAGCCTGAAGACTTACTGCTTTCTTGAGCTCTGGAAAATGACCTTTTATTTAATTGATGTTTTTCTCCCACTTGTTCTCTCCTCATTTTCCCAGGATATTACTATTATTTGGTTATTCAAGGTCTAGTTGAGAATTTAATTTCTTTTAACTTTTTTCTCATACTTTCTGCAGTAGACAGAATAAAACTCTCCCCCACCTTTCCATGAGGGCCCCGTCCTGGATTACCCACATGGACTGAATGTACTCATAAGGACCCTTGTAAGAGGCAGAAGGAACATCAGAGTGAAAGGAGACGTGGCAGCAGAAACAGAGGTGGAAGAAAAGAGAAAAAGACAGGAAGATGTTACACTGCTTGATTTGAAAATAGAGGAAAGGGCCAAAAGCCAACATAGGAAGAAATTTTAGGAGCTAGAAAAGGCAAGAAAACAGATTCTTTCCAGGAGCCTCCAGTAGAAACCTGCCAACACTTTGATTTTAGGATTCTGACCTCCAATACTAGAAACAAATTTGGGTTGCTTTTAGCCACTCAGTGAGGTAATTTGCTACAGCAGTAACAGGGAACTACTGTACTTTGCAATTAACCTTTATAATCTCGCATTACTCTCTATGCCAGCTCCTCACTTCACCTCTCAGTATAGTGGTTTGACTTTCAGCTCTGTCCTTTCAGCTATTCAGCCTATCCATTGGAATGTTTTTTGCAAGTTATGATTTTTGTTATTTGCAAGAACTCCAACTGTTTCTCCCTTCCTTAGGGGACTGCTTTTATCTTATAGATGCAATAACCATTCAAATCTCAGAATATTAATTATGTCTCTTATAAAGTTGTTGTGTTCTATTATCTCCATTGCCTTTCTCTGATTGAGTTTAAGAACTACTCCTGTGGTAACTATTTAAAGGATAGTTGTCCTTTAAATACATGGTAATTCTCGGTTGTTTGCTCTTAATTGTATTTGAGCATCTTACTTCAACAATAGTTCTGGTTACTCTAGCGTGGCCCTCATCATTGTAAAAGCAGAATAAAGAAAATTTGGCAGAATGGATACAGCTTACCATTTTAGCCTAGGAAATCCTTTCCATAGATCATGAGGAGATATGAAAAAGACCAGTATAGTACGAGCACTAACAATTAGAGCAGATGCTAGCCAATAAGCCTTTATTTAGGGTGCATCCTTGTTAAATACCATCTTTCTCCCTTTCTCTCTGAGAAGTCATGAATTGCCTGAACTCCTGCCTCTTCAGGAGGTGATAGTGTCTACCATTGGCCAAATGCTAGTGTCACTTTTTCCTTTTTGTTATTTTTTAGTGGTATGTGTGTATGTGTGTGTGTGCACGTGTACATGGATGTGCTTACGTCTTTGAGTCTTTCCTATCTTTGTAGGCATCTGGATTTATTTTAGCATTTTCTTCTGTGTAGCATCCTATTAGGTGTAAGTAAAGATGTCTGTCTGAATTCAAACTCTTAGTTTTTAAAATTTGATTTGCTCCATTCTGCCTAAAATAATAAACAAATCTCTATTAATTTCAACATTTTATATAACATGGAATCTTATACTGAAAATTTATTATTCCCAATACCAACAGGGAATCCCTAACAGCTCAAGAAAGGCATCTCTACCCCACAGATTCAGGGGAAAACAGCAGAGTGGAAGAGACTCCTGATAAAATATACATGAGAGAAATACATTCAGAGGTATTTTAGAATCACTTTTAACAATGGTCTGATGTCACCTTTAAAAATAAAGATATAACCAATAAGTTTTAAAATAAAAAGTAAAACTTTGGTTCTCAGATAATTAATAACTCAGAAAGAATAATAAGTATCATTAGATCATCATATTCTGATTGGACACAAATCTCAAAAGTCAAATATCACAAAACTGCAGGAAAATTAAAGTTTACTAACATAAGGTTCTCATTTTACAAATGAAGAAACTAAATTCCTTAGAGTTTAAATGATTTTCCAAAGTTACGAGGTATTTGTCTCCAGAACCAGAATGGATATTCCCAAACCACTGTGCTTCTGTGATAAATTGTTTAGTTTTCTCTAGTCTAGCATCACTTAGATATTTAATAGCATCATGAAAAGAATGGCTTTGTCTAAGGTGAGTTATCCTATAGACTATATACTCTAAATACAAGAGATTTCTGTGATAAATTCTATAATAAAGGGTTTAGAATTTTCCTTAGCTTAGGGCCACTTTGTAGTGCTACCAAAGAAATTTCCTTATTCACAGTGAATTATCTGATTAGCTATTGTATTACAGAAGACACTGGTTTGTTGCACATTCTTCTTCCAAACTCAATGACCAGCCTTCTCTCCCATTTCTTTCTTTCTTTTTTTGAGACAAAGTCTCAAGCTGTCACCCTCGGAAGAGTGCCATGGCATCATACCTCAAAGCAACCTCAAACTCTTGAGTTCAAGCAATTCTCTTGCCTCAGCCTCCCAAGTAGCTGGGACTACAGGAGCCTACCACAATGCCTGGCTATTTTTGTTGTTGTTGTTGTTGTAGTTGTCATTGTTGTTTCACAGGCCTGGACAGGATTCAAACCTGCCAGTCTCGGTGTATATGGTCAGCACCCTAACCGCTGAGCTATGGGCACCACCCCCTTCATATTTCTTAAAATTATAAAAAGCATTACTATACAGTAAATACAGTATAAATTTCTTTCAAAACAAATTTCCTTCAAAATAAAAAATGTTCAAGCAGTAAGAAGAAAGTGATCCCTGCAATGGGGGCTGTAGCCCTTTAAATCTCTGAAGGACTTCTGTGTCAAAGTAGGGGAAGGAGAAAGAGCCCTGCAGGAGGCTGCAGCCCCACCCTCTAGTGAGACCCAGCACCCCTGCTGCATGACCTTGAGTGAGCCACAGAGCTGCACTAGCTCTGCTGTCTCTGAAGTTAGCTCTCAGTTTTAACTTGTTTTTAAGAGACAGTCTCACTTTGTTGCCCTCAGTAGAATGCTGTAGCGTCACAGCTCACAGCAACTTCCACCTCCTGGGCTAGGTGATTCTCTTGTCTCAGCCTCCTGAGTAGCTGGGACTGCAGGCGCCTGCCACAACACCTGGCTATTTTTTTTTTTTTTTTTTGTAATTGCAGTTTGACAGCAGCAGGGTTCGAACCTGCCATCCTCGGTATATGGGGCCAGTGCCCTACTCACTGAGCCACAGGTGCTGTTACCTGATTTTCTCTAAGACTGAGAGAATTTCTTTTAAATTACAGACATATATAATATTTTTCATCCCAACTAGATACACTTATAAAGTTGGAAGGATATGGTTATCTTTTTAAGCAAGGAAGCAAACAAAAGATTGCATGAGAAGATGTATAAACTTGATTCACAAATTCATGCTGCCTTCATTCTAATCACCTCACATCAAAGTGGGCTCAGTCAACTTCAGAACCTCAGGCTCCACAGCCAACTCTTGTTGAAAAGACACATCATTGCAGTTGGTCTTTTTCCAAATAGGGATGAAAAACTTTCACTAAGAATTGCTGCACATACCTCCTAGAATGTTACCAGATTTTCCAGAATTGCTCAATGGAAATAAGCCAAATTTAGTATATAAGTATCATTGCAACTTTACACCAAACACTTTAAATTTTTTATTTCATGGTGCTTGCTAGCTATGCTTTCATAGACTGTTAGAAATGATTTCTGTCACTTAATTCTAGTAATTTGACCCTTTTCCATTTGACAAGTATTTCTCTCCTTTCATTTTCAATTGCTGTGAAATTTGCATGACTGATGTTGCTTTCAAATTTAACAGCCCACACGGAAGTACGGCTATTGCACAGAGGCAATGACAAGTGTCAAGGCTGCAGCTGGCTTCTCTGTCACCCTCTCTACTCAGAAAAAAAGCCACTGAGTAATCCAGGGGCTTTTGCCAAGGCCTATGGGAATTATGTATTACATGCAAATTCAAGCATGCTCTACATTTCCAAATACAATCTTAGAAAACTACTAATTAGTTCAGTTCATTTTACTGTCCATGTATGCAGTGATGCTTTGATTAGAATATATAGGGGTTTAATCAGTAATCATTCATACCCACTGATTCAGGACTTGAAAGCCCTTTTAATACACCCATATGGAAACTTAAGGATGTGGTATTAGTTATCTTAAAGCACTACAATATCTTACATATTGTAAATTTCCAAGTTATTTACATGTATTACCTTGCTTAAGCATCCAAACAGCCTGCTGAGGTAGGGAGTGGTGACGTCTATTCAGATGTTACACATGAGGTTATACATGATCATTATCTAGAACACAGAATCTGGTTCAGGTTTTCTTCAAAACAAAGTGTTAAAGCAGTAAGTGGCCGAGAGGGAGCACTCAATAAGTGTTACCCGCCCTCCAAACTTTGCTGGTAAGTGGCAGGATTGGGTCTGAAAATCAAATCTTCTAGTACCCAATCTAGTATTTTCTAGGCTGTATGCCATCAACTCTACAGATAAAAGTTAAACTCAGATAATGAAGCATCAACTAGCCATAGTCTCCTACCAGTGAGGACAAGAAAGGATTTCGGTTCACTCCCAGCAGGACCCCTCGGCCATCTCCTGGGCCCTTCTGCCTACACAGGGAGCATATTCTATTCTCCTCCTGTGACTTGAACAAACAGCTCTAAGTTAAAGAAAGATGGAGGCTTTACCGCTTTCATGTTTACATGGATGGAGCTGGAACACATTCTTCTTAGCAAAGTATCTCAAGAATGGAAGAAAAAGTATCCAATGTACTCAGCCCTACTATGAAGCTAATTTATAGCTTTCATATGAAAGCTAAAACCCAATTATAGCACAAAAATGCGGGGAAAAGGGCAAGGGAGGGGAGGTGAGGGGGGAGGATGGGATGGAGGGTAATTGGTGGGATCACAATACAGTGCATCTTAGAAGAGTACAGGTGAAACTTACTAAATGCAGAATACCAATATCTACATATAGAGATTAAGAAAATTCCATGAAGGCTATGTTAAACAGTTTGACCAAAATATTTCAGATTGTATATGAAGTCAGCACACTGTGCCCCATGATTACACTAATGTACACAATTATGATTTAATAAAAATTTTTTAAAAAGAAAGAAATGAAAGTGCAAATGAAAGAATCATTCAGAAAATTAATGAAACAAAAAGTTGGTTCTTTGGAAAGACAAACAAAATCAATAAACCATTGGCCAGATTAACCAGAAATAGAAAAAGAAAATCTTTAATAACCTCAATCAGAAATGAAAAGGGGGAAATAACAATTGATACCACAGAGATGCAAGAGATTATTTCTGACTACTACCAAAAACTTTATGCCCACAAACTTGACAATGTGAAGGAAATGGATCAATACCATGAATCACACCATTTTCCTAGACTTAACCAGGAAGAAATACATCTCTCGAACAGACCAATATCAAGCACTGAGATTGAAGAACAATAAAAAGGCTTCCAACAACAAAAAAGCCCCAGACCAGATGGCTTTACAACAGAATTCTATCACACCTTCAAATATGAGTTTATACCTATACTGCAGAACCTAGTCCAAAACATTGAGAAAGAAGGAACCTTCCCCCATACATTCTATAAAGCAAACATCACCTTGATTCCAAAACCAGGAAAGAATCCCACCAAAAAGGAGAACTACAAACCAATTTCACTGATGAATATTGATGCAAAAATACTCAACAAAATCTTAGCTAATAGACTGCAGCTACTCCATTAAAAAAATTATACATCACAATCAAGTAGGCTTTATGCAAGGTTGGCTTAACATACAAAAATCCATAAATGTGATACACCATATCAATAGAAGCAAAAACAAAGACCATATGATCCTTTCAATTGATGCAGAAAAAGCATCTGACAAAATTCAGCATCCTTTTCTAACAAGAACACTTAAGAAAACAGGCATAGGTGGCACATTTCTTAAGCTGATTGAAGCCATCTATGACAAACCCACAGCTAACATCATACTGAAAGATTTGATAAAAACTGAAAGCTTTTCCACTTGGCCCTGGAACCAGATAAGGATGTCCATTGTCACCACTATTATTCAACAGAGTTCTGTAAATTCTAGCCAATGCAATGAGGCAAGAGAAGGATATAAAGGGCATCCAAAAGGTGGCAGAGAAGGTCAAACTCTCACTCTTTGCTAATGATATCACTTTATGCTTAGAAAACCCCAGAGACTCAACCACAAAACTCCTTGAAGTCATCAGGAAATATAGTAATGTCTCAGGGTATAAAATTAATGTCCATAAGTCACTGGCCTTTGTATGCACCAATAACGGCCAAGTTGAGAAGGAAATCAAGGACACAATCCCCTTCACAGTAGCTTCAAAGAAAATGAAATGCCTAACAAAAAAGGTGAAAGATCTTTTCAGAGTAAATTATGAAACCTTAAGAAAAGAAGCTGCAGAAGGCTTGGTGCCCGTAGCTCAGTGGTTAGGGCACTGGCCACATGCACTGGGGCTGGTGGATTCAAACCCAGCCTGGGTCAGCTAAACGATAATGACAACAGCAACAACAAAAATAGCCGAGCAGTATGGCAGGCACCTGTAGTCTCAGCTACCTGGGAGGCTGAGGCAAGAGAATAGCTTAAGCCCAAGAGTTTCGGGTTGCCCTGAGCTGTGATGTCATGGCACTTTACTGAGGGTGACATAGTGAGACTCTGTCTCAAAAAAAAAAGAAAAGAAAAAAAAAGAAACAGAAATTTCAGAAGACACTAACAAATGGAAGAATATACCATGCTCTTCGCTGGGAAGAATCAACATTGTCAAAATGTCTATTCCACCGAAAGCGATCTACAGATTCAATGCCATCCCCGTTAAAATACCAACATCATATTTTGAAGAACTGAGAAAAAAATAGTACTTTTTTTTGTATAGAACCAGAAAAATCCCTGTATAGCTAAGGGTATTCTTAGTAATAAAAACAAAGTTGGACGCATCACCCTACCAGACTTCAGGCCATATTACAAATCCACAGTAATCAAAACAGCAAGGTATTGGCATAAAAATAAAGATATAGACATATGGAACAGAATAGAAAACCAAAAGATGAATCCAGTCTTACTTGCTATCTGATCTTTGATAAACCAAACAAAAGTATACTGTAGGGAAAGGAATCCCTATTCAACAAATGGTGCTGGGAGAACTGGATAACCACTGTAAAAGACTGAAACTCGACCCATACTTTTCTCCACTCACTAAAATTGACTCAAGATGGATAAGAGTTTTAAATTTAAGACATGAAACAATAAAAATATTAAAAGAAAATATGGGGAAAATTGTTGATGATGTTGAACTGAGGAAACATTTTATGATAAAGACTTCAGCGGCCATCACAACAACAAAAATTAACGAATAAGACTTAATTAAGCTGAAAAGCTTCTGCACAGCTAAGGATGCAACAAGGAAAGCAAAAAGACAACTTTCAGAATGAGAAAAGACATTTGCAGGGTATCAATCTGACAAAGGATTGATAACTAGAATTTACAGAGAACTCAAATTAATCAACAGAAAAAGAGTAAACAATCCCATGTTCCTCTGGGCAAGATACATGAACACAACTTTCTCTGATAAAGACAGATGAATGGCTAACAAACATGTGAAAAAAATGCTCATTGTCCCTAATCATCAGAAAAATGTAAATCAAAACCACCCTGAGATATCACCTAACCCCAGTGAGACTTAGCCCACATCACAAAGTCTCAAAGCTGCAAATGAAGGCATGGATATGGAGAGAAAGGAATACTTTTACACTTCCAGTGGGACTGCAAAGTAATATAAACTTTTTGGAAGGAAGTACGGAGAATCCTCAAAGAAGTGAAATTAGACATCCCATTTGATCCTGCAATCCCATTCATTACTAGGTATCTACACAGGAGAAAAAATATCATAAGGACATTTGCATTATACTATTTATTGCAGCTCAATTTACAGTTGCCAAACGTGAAAACGACCTAACCTAGGAATGGATTAACAAGCTGTGGTACATGTATACCATGGAATACTATTCAGCCACTAAAAAAGATGGAGACTTTACATTTTTTATATTAACGTAGATGGAGGTAGAACACATTATTCTCAGTAAAGCATATCAATAATGGAGAAGCAAGAATCCAATGTACTCAATTCTAATATGAAGGTAGTAGATGATCTAATACAAGGGGAGGGGGAGGGGAATGAGGGATCGGGGAGGGGGGAGGGGCATCATGATGTATTTATTGCACACCTCTTGGGGGTGGGACACAATTACAAGAGGGACTTTATCTAACAACTGCAATCAGTGTAACCTAATTTTTTGTACCCTCAAAGAATCCCAAGCAATAATATATATAGATATAAATATTTGCATATATATATATCCATTCTCTTTAGAACTTAAAATCAGAAAAGTAATATATCAGATTCTCTTAAACACAGAAAACACTTTAACTGACAAACACAGATTATCCTGAATTTAACAGAGAAGTGCTAATATTATAGGGTTGATTTATTAATCATAATATATGTTCTTAGTCCAAGATTATTCTAGGATTAAATCACTTCACCCAATTTAGGAAGAGATTTTTATTATCTCACATAAGCTAAAGTTAGTGGGTTATATAGACCTTGATGTACCATGGAGCAGAAAATTGATTCCAGGATAATGATACCGAAGACCATCATACTCCTGCTAATTTCTTCCACTGTTGATTGGATTCAACAAACTCCATTTAGTCCCTAATTGGATGCTAGAATCTTATCATGCTTTGTCCAAGTTTGATGATTCCACAAGCATTCTATATTCATCTAGATACCAATGTTATTATATCAGCCATGCTCTCTAGCTATTACTGAGAAAAACAAACGCAGCACTGTTTCATTCTAGTTTATGAACAGGATTCAAGTCCTGCCTCTATCCATGTCTAGTCCATGACATGGGCAACTTACTCCATCCCTCTGAATCTCAGCTTACCCTTTAATAAAATGGGAAGGAGATAACATAATTAAATACACATCACAGGCTTTCATTAGCACTTTACAAGATATTTTTAAGACCTTGTAATAAGGTAGAAAAGATTCTCCTATTTCACAAGAAAAGCAAAAAGAAACAAAAGTAACAGTTTTCCTTCCATGTGTCCTTACTTTCACATAGAACACATGGGAAAAAAGTCATTGTATTATGAGCAAAATAACTGACAAACTAGCAAATAATGAGGACTATTTTTAAAACATATACCAGAATGTGTATATGTTTTACACATTATAAACTTATTATATCCTTCTAGTATCTTTGTAATATTACCATTGTCCTAGTAATTTCTCTCACTCATTTCAGAATCTGTGATACAGTCTTATTAATATGGCCACAAGGTTAAGAATTTGATTTTCAATAAGTGCTTTGAATACAAAGTTGTTCATTACTAGTATCTAGTAATTGGGGACTGATTTATACACTGGAGTCCTCTACAGCTGTAAAAATGAAGGAAGGAACTTATGCATTAATATGAAATTATCTCTAAGATTTTTTGATAAAACAAAGTAAGTTAAGAAATTGTGCATAACATATTATTAATGTTGAAAAATACAAGAGCAGTAAATACACATATGTATTTGCTTAATATATGTTTGAAAGATTACTCAGGAAAGGGAAATTTGAGTTGCTTGTTGGTCAGAGTTCTATTTGAAAAAATTAAATAAAATTAAAATATTTTACAAATCAACTAAAGTCTGAAGAAAAAAACGAAAAATAAAATAGATTATATTTATTGATGAGACTGAAAATAAGTAGATGAGCAGTCTTATTATAGAATTCACAAACTAAATCTTCATAAAGCAGTTTTTAAAAATCTTTCATAGAAAAGATTTGGCTTCTTCCTTTGATGTACGACACTCATTTTAAAGTATATATTCTAGAATTTTTAAAAAGTAAAATATTCTCCTTATCTCAGTTATATAGTTTTATATATTAATATATAAAAATACATTGGATACAGCCTTTGCTTTATTATTACATTGCAAATTATCATTATAAATGCATAGAAATTTATAAATTCTCAAAATAAGTGTTTTTTAATACCAAAATCGATCTACTCTTAAAATCCAGTCTGTCTTGTTAATTATGAATCATGGATAAAACTCCCGGTAAATAAATAAAAATTTCTTCAAAATTATCTGCTTCACTTAGCGTTACAGAATACCTTTAGCAACTTAGCCGTGTGTGTGTGTGTGTGTGTGTCAAAATCTGTGTAGTAATTACCAGAGCTTTCTGTTCCTCTCAACTATGGTTGTCTGGGTATTTGATGCCCATGTCTGACATTTATAGGCATGTATGCTGTGTATGTACACATTCCCAAACACACACACATCTACTTTTAAAGCATTAAGATTTGCTATTGGGAGCAAGAAAATAAAATTTGCTATTAAACTTTTTAAATACAAGAATCTATTATTGTCTTTGAAACAAAATACAGAAAGCATTAGGAAGGACTAAAGTATAAGAATGGTAAATCACTCTTTAACTTTAAAGGACTGAATGCCCTTTCAAATAGTCAACTGCAAAAATGCATAAAACTATGAAACACATAAAAATGGTATGTAACAAATAGTAAAGCATAATGGAAGTTTAACTGTTAAAAGAATAAAATCTGCTAAATGAATAATAGCAGTAGCCAAGCCAGCTATGATTTCATGCTTTTCCATTGTAAAATGTCCGAATCCATTCACATATAATAATTCCTGGGGGAAAGTTCTACAGTTTTAAGACATTTGTGGAGTAACAAGTCAACTTCTGTAGAGCCCTCCCCAGTTTAAAGACAAAACCTGCTGATGCCACACATTCCTGAGAAAAGCAAAGATTAAACCTCCCAAGAATTGGAGAAATGTTTAGTTTTGGGGGGGGGGGGAAAGAAAAGAAATGCTAGGTTAGTCACCTGCTGTCCAAAGTCACCTGTTTTGTGCCCATGCAAAAAGATGACCATATAAAAAAAGCACGAAACAAGCCACTGCTGTGGTGAAAGGATCTGCAGAGGCCATGAGAGCCAGTCTGCTCACCTGCGGGATGCTGATGAGTTCTACCACATGCTCGCCTCTTCTTCCATATTCTACACACTCCCTCAACAAGACAGAATTAGTGTATTTTTCAAAAGTGTGTTTCTTTTTGTTCCAGTTCAGCAGAAATGGAACTCAAATTATAGTTGGCAAAAATAAACAAGCTGGGGAAACTGTCTTAACTTCCTTCCTAATTTCCTGTGGTAGATTGATTGCATCACTGACCCTAATTCTTTACCTTCCCTCTTATGTGATTTTGGAGCTTCTCCCATGAAAGTAGAGTGTACTTCCATGCTCAATGTGACTGACTTTAGTCAAAAGCATGAGGCCAAAGTAATGGTCCCCACTTCCAAACCTAGACCACAAGAGCTTCTACATGTTTTCAATTCCTCTCTTGCATTTCTTCCATTATCATGAAAAGAATGGGCTAGGGCCAGCTGTTGGTCACAGTAGGAGGACAGTGGGAAATACATGGAGCAGAGCCACCTCCAGCCAATTGCAGACATGAAAATGAGTGCAGCCAAGACCAACAGAACCGACCAGCTGAGTTTAACCCAGATAAGTTGACTTGCAGATTCATGAAAACAATAACTGTTTTAAGCCATTGCATTTTAACTGATAAACCCCCTCAAAAACTTTGACATTTCTCCTTTCTCTCTGAATGCTCCTCCTGATCATTTCCCAAGTTAATAAGTTAATATATCAACAATATAACAAAGTATCTCCTTATACTAGGATTTCCAGTTTTACTTTAGGTTTTAAAATTTCTACTCTGTAAAGAACCCTTTAAATATACATGTCATGGAATAATTCCATTTCTCCATACTCGGTTATCTCTTTAACTAATTAAATTCATCTCAGCATTCTCAGATATTCAAAGAGAAGACCACATAATGTAAGATGTTTGAACTGTGAATTTGAATTCATATATTTTCACTTCATAAAGCCTCAGTCTCAGTCTTTGCAAAAATCTTATATGCGTCAATTTATTGGTGGATGAACTATCTTGGGGAAAGCCAAATAAATAAACTTTACAATGAACTTATACTGGGAATGCACCTAGAAAGACTGCCAATCAGTAAGAATAGGACTGCCAAAAAAGTGGAAAAGATGAAAAGTGAAGAAAAAAGCAAAACAAAACAAAACACAAAAATGACAGGTGAAAGCTTCTACTGACCAAGATAAATAAGACAGTAGACTCAAATTACTAAAATCAGGAATAAGGCATCCATATTTGAAATAAAGAAGTAAAGCTATCTCTACTTCCTCATAACATCACTTTTGTATATGAATCCTAAGGAATTTACCAAAAAACAATTAGAACTAATTAACAGCTCAGCAGGGTCGTGGGGTATAGGATTAATACTAATATGTAATAACCAACTGGATTTCTATACAATAGCCAGACACTACACTAAAGTGAAACTAAGAAAACAATTCCATTTGTAATAGCATCAGAAGAATAAAATTCTAAGAAATAGGCTTAAGAATATAATTGCAAACTTATGCTCTTAAAACTATGCAACATTGTTAATAGAAATTAAAGAAAATCTAAAATGAGTGGAAAGACATCTAAGTTCCTTATCATAAGACTTATCATTGTTAAATTGTCAGTATTCACTATTGTCTACAAATTCAATGTAATACCTGTCAAAATTCTATTTGGCTTTTCAATAGAAATTACAAGGATCAATTCCACATGATCCTAAAATTCATATGGAAATTTAAGCCAAAACAATCTTGAATGTGAAAAACAATTTAAAGAGCACTTCCTGATTTCAAAACTTACTACAAAGCTGAAATAATCAAACAAGTGTGAGAAATGATCAAGCAATATAGCAACGTCTCAGGTTACAAAATAAATACCTACAAATCAGTAGCCTTCATATATGCCAACAGTTGTCAAGCCAAGAACAAAATCAAATACCCTATTCCTTCTTACAATAGCACCAAAGAAGATGAAATAACTGGGAATATATCTAACAAAAGACATGAAAGAGCTCTATAAAGAGAATTATGAAACTTTGAGAAAGGAAATGGCAGAAAATGTCAATGAATGGAAGAACATACCATGCTCGTGGCTGGGAAAAAATCAACTTTGTTAAAATTTCCATACTACCCAAAGCAATCTATAGATTTAATGCAATTCCCATCAAAGCACCAATGTCACACTTTAAAGATCGTGAAAAAAATAGTATTTTGATTAATATGGAACCAGAAAAAAACCTGAATAGCAAATACCATTCTTAGAAATAAAAACAAATTTGGAGGTATCACGTTGCCAGACTTCAGATTATATTACAAGGCTATAGTGATCAAAACAGCATGATACTGGCACAAAAATAGAGACTTAGATCTATGGAATAGGATAGAGAATCTAGAGATAAACCCAGTCACATATTGTCATTTAATCTTTGATAACAAAAATATGCAATGGGGAAAAGAATTCTTATTTTATGTTTTCAAATGGTGCTGGAAAAACTGGTTATTCACATGCAGAAGACTGAAACTGGATTTGCACCTCCCACTAATGACAAAAATTGATTCTCGTTGGGTAAAAGATTTAAGATACAAAACAATAAAAATTCTAAAAGAGAGTGTGGGGGAAACACTTGAAGATATTGGTCTGGGAAAGAACTTTATGAGGAAGACCTCCTAGCAATTGCAGCAACAACAAAAATAAATAACTGGGACTTGATCGAGCTAAAAAGCTTTTGCACAGCTAAGAGTACCACAAACAGAGCAAACAGACAGCCCTCAGAATGGGAGAAGATTTTTGCATGTTATGAATCTGACAAAGGCCTGATAACTAGAATCTACAGAGAACACAAATTACATAATAAGAAAAGTGCAAACAACCCTTTCTATAAGTGGACAAGAGATTTGAATAGAAACTTCTTTGAGGATAACAGATGAATGCCAAACACATGAAAAAATGTTCATCATCTTTAATCATCAGATAAATGCAAATTAAAACCACTCTAATCTATCACTTAACCTCAGCAAGATTAGCCCACATCGCAAAGTTCTAAAACACCAGGTGCTGGCATGGATGTGGAGAGAAGGGAAAACTTCTACACTGATTGTGGGATTATAAACTAATACAACCTTTTTGGAGAGAAGTATGGAGAATCCTGAAAGATCTAAAAGTAGACCTTCCATTTTTAGATACCCATTACTAGGTATCTCCCAGAAGAACATAAATCATTTTACCACAAAGAAATTTGCACTAGAATGTTTATTGTGGCTCAATTCATAATTTCCAAGTTGTAGAAGCAACCTAAGTGCCCATCAACCCATCAATGGATCAATAAACTGTGGTTTGTGTATACCATGGAATACTATGCAGCCATTAAAAAGATAGAGACTTTACATCTTTTTCATTTACCTGGATGGAGTTGAAATACATTTTTCTTAGTAAAGTATTGCAAGAATGGAAAGATGAATATCTATTATACTCCATACTAATATGAAATCAATATGAATAATTACATGTTCCAAAGAACAATAAAACACTATTATAGTCCAGTTTGGGGGGTGAAGGGGTAGGACTTATGGCAGAAGGAGGGAGGGCAGGAGGCAGGATCTCACCTAAAGTGCACATTGTGAGGGTGTATAACACGCCCCTGGGTGAGGGGCTCTTCTTTAAAAAAAAAAAAAAAAGTGTGATATCAGAGTAATGTTAGACATATGGACTAAAGAAATAGATTGAAAGTCTAAAAATCAGGCCCACATCTATTTTTTCAACAAATGATGCTAAAACAACTGGACATCCATTTGCAAAAAAAAAAAAAAAAGAAAGTTGGACTCCTTCCTAAGACCACATACTATAAAAATTAACTTAAAATTTTTACAGACATAAATGTAACAGCTAAAACTATGAAACTCTGGGATGAAATTAAACAAGTAAATCTTCAAAGGTATTACTATAGTTAGTGGGCTGGCCTCTTGGCCTGCTTGCTGCAGGTTATGAGTATAGCTCTATCTTTATACATCATCTGGCGTTGCCATGGGTCTGTGCATATTCAGACTCTCAGAATCAAACATGAGCTATGAAACCTCCAGGAATTTATTCAATCATTTTTAGCTTCGGTGCCTTCATTTGTAAAATTTAGTTAGTAGCAGACTGTACTGCATAGAATAATAATTTATAGCCCATAGATGTATTTTCTGAACTGACCTGGAAAAGATAGATCCAATATTGCTAATATATCAGCTATTTATAAGAAAGATAATATATTTTTATGCTGAGGACATACTGAAGATAAAAGTGCTTAGCATAGGACCTGGCATAAAGGAGACAGACACTTGGTTTTTTCTCATTTTTTCCTGGTTTTTCAGTGCAAGGATTTCTGTATCCCCTTTGGGGTGCACACAAAGTGATAACACACATTACACATGCTGGGGAGCATTAGGATCCTTTAGGACTCAGAGAAGACTGCCCCCAGCAGTGCCACTGGCTGGGCAAGCCACCTGGCCCTGTCCAGAATGCAAGGGTAACCACTAGAGGGTGGCCTGTCCCCAGAGGCGAAGGCCTCCTGGGACAGTGATCCCATCGGAGCCCAAACTGGACTCAGAGTGCCCAGGGCAAATTCTCATGGCTCCAGCTTGTGTCATTACCCCTCAAGAGCCCCAGGTTTGCCTTATAGTGGAGCGCCAGGAGAGAAAATTTCTTTTGGACACTAGAGCAACCTTTTCTGTACTTCTCTCTAACCCTGGTCTTTTATCTCCCAAATCCATAACTATACAGGGGTGTCTGGACAGCTGGTTACCAAATTTTTCTCCTAGCCTTTAGGAGAAAGCCTCCTAAAGGAGGGTGCAATTGGGATGACTTGCTGTTCTTTCATGCTTCCCTAATCATCCCTGAAAGACATGCTCCCCTTTTGGGGAGGGACATACTAACTACAACGGGAAATTCTCCCTCCTGGAGAGAGATGTAGTCATGATCAAAACTCTCCCCTCTAATTCACCTTCCCTAACCCCAACTTGGGAAGTCCCCTTTCCTGTTATCTTGTCTTCTTCTATTGTTAAAGTTATAGGAGTCAATTCCTGCATACATCATTCACGAGTAAAGTCCTGGAACCCTCCATCTTCTATGGAGGCAGGCAATGAAGACAGCCAACCACAGACCACCTAGACTTGTGAGCCAAAAGAGTGTTTGAAGTTATTATTTAGGAAACAGGAAGAAAAACCCTAATATGGTTTTCTTTTAGCATCACTGAATAAGTGCTTCTGACCTGATGCTGGACACTAGAGCAACGAGGCCACCCTCTAGGGGTTACCTTTGCCTATTACTGATTACACTAATCAGATATATGTTTTCCAGAAATGTCATCAAGCCACACGCAATAAAGATGGTTCCAGTCCATGAACCCCATCACTCTCCCTCCGGAGAAACCCTAACTGCCCCCATCTAGCATCGCCCGATTCAGCAGGAAGCAGTTAGATCGAGTCTTCGCCCTTTTTCCCTAACAGCAGTTGGAGTTTCTACTCAGAGGGAGAATTGATGCAGGACATTTGGCGCCTGAGCCAGCTCAGTGGGGCTGGCGGACCTTCTGCCTCCTCCTTGTCAGTGTCGGTGGTGTGGCAGCCAGCTGAAGAGTCAGCGGGCTGGATGACAGGCAAGGAGGGGGACCTCCAACCTCCACCAGAGGCTCCAATTGCCAAAAAGGCTGGACAACTGCTGAGGAGACACCTGTGCCTTGGTGTCT
>CAUYON010083423.1:0-43968 GCA_963573935.1 Arctocebus calabarensis
TACATTGATGAAACTTACTAAGTACAGGTGAAACTTACTAAATGTAGAATATAAATGAAAGAACACAATAACTAAGAAACTGCCATGAAGGCTATGTTAACCAGTTCGATGAAAATATTTCAAATTGTATATAAAACCAGCGCAGTGTACCCCATGATTGCATCAATGTAAAGCTATGATCTAATTTAAAAAAAAAAAAAGAATATAAAAAAGAAATATAGGGTCTTCTGTGCCCAGAGTCATGACTGTATACATTGTGGTCTAGTCCTGGCACAAAGCTCCTATAACCCTGGGAGTCTCGGAAGTGATGCCTGGGAGGGAAGGTATGCTAATGAGATGAGTATTGGTTGGGGCTCCAGAGGAGCCCTAGGATAGAGGCTGGTTGCCAGGGAAACCAGCCTGGTAAGTAGAAAGCTGACATTTTTAGCCCTACCCCCAACTCCAGGAGCAGAGAGGGACGGAAGATTGAGTTGCTCACCAGTGTCCAATGATGTGATCAGTCGTGCTTCTTTATATTGTAAAACCTCCAGGAAATGCCAAGAGGATAAGGTTCATAGAGGTTCCCAGTTAGTGAACAAGAAGACTTCTACATTCTAGGATGGTGGCACGCCCTGGCTTTACAGGGACAGAAACTCGTATGCTCAGGAGCCTTCCAGACCTCACTTTGTATCTCTCAGTGGACGGTTCATGTATATCCCTTAAGACATCTTTGTCACCACCGGAAAGAGTAAGTAAACTGTTTTCCTGGGTTCTATGAGCTGCTGCAGAAAATTACTAAACCCAAGAAGGGGATCATGGAAACCTTCAATTTGTAGCCAAGTCCGACAGAAGTGTGGGTGACCTGACACCTAGCTTGACATCTGAAATGGGGGGTAGTCTTCTGGGATTGATGCCTTCACCCGCCAGGTCTGCAGAGACTCTGCCTAATGTTACAACTGAACTGAGCTGTGAAACACCCCGGTAGTGTCCGAGAATTGGTCAGTGTGGGGAAAAGGCCTTTACCTGCGTTGAACGTGAGGCACAGAAGATAAAACTGTTTTGTCTGTCATATAGACCATAAGCCTCGGTTCTATGTAAATCCCCCAGAACTTAAAACAGGACAGGGAAGGAACCACCAAATAAATCAGCAGAAGCTTCTTTCATCCTAGTAGAATGGAGGTTTACAGTGAACATGAAGATTAGAAAAATAAGGACAGAGCTTCCTCTTGAACACCTGTCACAGCCTCTGCTGTACCCTCCCGTGCCACGCTTGCTGAAATGTCATGGGCAGAGACCTCAGGCCTCAGCCGCTCAGCCCCTTCACTGAGCTGCCTCACTCCTGCAAACACCCCTCCTCAGATGTCCCACACACTGTTACAAAGGCCTGGCCATCTCGGCCCAATTTAGGACGACTCTGAGAATCCTTTCAGCTCCAGAGTGTTCCAGGGGCTCCTCCAAGGTGCTATTTAAGCTTCATCACACTTGACTTTCACTATGCCCTTTCCTCCACCCCACCCCTACCCACAGGTGTGGTCCTAAAGACTCTCTTTAATAAACTGTTTATATCCTGGGGTCTGCTTCCCAGGGTCCGTATTTGTGGCAGCCCCTGGACGTGTGATTTAAGACTCATATCTGATAGAATCAGTGAATAGCCAAGGCAAACATATAACCAAGCATCAGACAGAGCAGCCCCCTGGGCAGTACAGGCCCTGGGGCAGCAGTGCAAGTGCCCCAGAGGGGAGGCACTCGCCCTCCACCTCTCTACCCAGGGCCTCCAATTAGACACTTCCTAAGCCCGGCCATATCACCCAATTTCCTCTCTGGCGTGACAGTTAGCTATAACCTTAATCAGAAATGGGAGTCTCTGCTCCTCTGCCAAGTGTCCCTCGAAGGAACACCCGGCAAATTGCTTCCACTGGCTTCTTTAACCTAACCCTCCAATTTATTCCCCATTAAGCTGGTTACTCTGATTTAGTTATTCGTGGCTGTCAGGCAAACACGGAGAGGTAGGGGCTCCCAGCTTCCAGACACAGCTCTCTGCTCCACCGCACCAGGGCCCAGGGCCTTTCCCGTGGCAGAAGCATTTACGCCTGCCCACACTCCAGAGCTCATCAGTAACCCAGCAGGAAAACAGGATGTGATACATATTTGAGGTTTAACATCCTAATTCTCAGCCTTTATAATATTGGATATGACTGGCCACCCAGGAAACAGAGAAATACAAGCCTCTGCCCACTCCTTCAAATATGCCATGGAGAGCATGGTGTCAGGCATTACAGAACAAATCAGACCCAGGCTGCTGCTGCCCTGGTTCCCACGGTGGCCTTTGGGTGACAGTTCACAGCCCTTCCCCTCTCTACGGCTCAGCTTCCTCTCCGAGCTTTAGGCGGGCTGAACTTAAAACCTCTAATAGGTTAGGAATTTTTGACTTTTTGTTCCCTTAGACCAGGGTTTCAGATAAGCTTTGTTTTCATTTCCAGAATGGACATATTGAAGCTCTTGGCCCACTCAGGGCCCTGGGAAAAGCTGGAGGTAACCGTCTTTTCTTTCTTTGGCTGGAATAGATCCACCAGTGAAATTCCTCCTAGACTCCTATTTCCTGGAGTTTTACTTCTGAACATTCCAAAATGTTAATGGTTCTTGGACGTGAGCTCCAAATATTACATCTGGAGCTGTTCTCTCTTAACAGTCTGCTCTCCATCTGAGGACTTCGTCAGTTCTCTTGCAGAGTCCCCACCGTGCCATTGGCATTTGATATGGATGTCACAATTTGCAAACCTTTTTATCTTTGGGAAAAGCAAAAGCGAAGAAAATGGGCCAGATTCCTTGGTGCCCAGCTCAGGGTGGGAAAGTGACCTTATTTGTAAAATGGGCTTAATTTCATAGTTGAAACAAGAGATACAGAGCATTTTCTCAGTGGGAGCTAGTGACAGGCTTGCCATCACCCTGGGCCCTCTCTGTATATAGGGGAGAGCACGTACATCCATGCACACACTAGACCTCCCTTATACACACACACACACTTACTAGAAAAGGCTATCAGTGCAATAGTAATGGAGGAAAACTAAACTTGGGACATTTTTGCTCTGGAGGGAATAAAGACTTAAGGGCTGCCACTGACAGAGCATCAGGAGACTTCACATGAAACCCCTCTATTCCTACGAAGTCATATCATTGCCAAGACATTGACATACGCACTATATCTTATTCTTTTTTTTATTGAATCATAGCTGTGTACATTAGTGCAATCACGGGGTACAGTGTGCGGGCTTCATATACAATCTGAAATATTTTCATCCAATTGTTCAACATAAGCTTCATTGGATTTTCTCGTTTATTGTGTGAAAACATTTGTGTTCTGCATTTAGTAAGTTTCACCTGACCCTTCTAAGATGCACCATAGGTGTGATCCCACCCTTTACCCTCTGTATCTTTTGATCGTTCCTACTTCAAGGGCACATTCTGCAGCTTTTTCATGGACCATCCTCTTGTACGCACTTGTTCACCCCTCACATAGGCTTGCCCAAATTTTCCTCCCTCCCAAAAAAATCTTCTCTGGCAGCGCAATCTAAATTAGGAACCTCCCCATCATTACTCATCTAGCATTCTGTTTGTTTTTAAAGCACTTAATTACATTTTTGTGTTTTTATTAACCTATTGATGATCCATCTCCCCCATGGATAGATAATAAACTCCTTAAAAGGTAGGAAGCCAGTGAGTCTTCTTCATTTGGGATCGCCCAGTATTCCACGCAATGTCCAGCTCATATCAGTACTCAATAAAGCCTTGCTGAATGAGTCAACTTGATTTTCACAACGACCCCATAGTTAATATTCATTCCACAGATGAGGAAATGGAGGTTCATGGAAATCAGGTGACATGCAAGTTCCCAACAGCTGACAAATGGCAGAACTAGGGTTCTAATCTAACGCTCAACTCTTTTCACAACATCAAACTATTGGTCATTCCTTGAGCTATGAATTGTTCTTTAAGCACTACAGTGGTTTCCATCTCAGGAGAAGGAAGGAGAGTTTGACCTCCCCACATCCCCAGCTTATCACAAAGGAAGGGCCATGTAGTGAATTTGACTCCCCCATTATGAGCTCTCCTCAGAGGTGCCTGACTTATGAATGGCCACGTGAAAGCAGCTAGCATATTTAGGGCCTTGAAGATGGAAACATATAAAAGAAATACGGCAGAATGTGAGAACTGGAAAAGACATTTTGCAAATAGGAAAACTAAGGCCGCCCGTTGAACGGGACTGACTTACCCAAGGTCACCCATAGTAGAACCAGTATTAGAACCCGGGTCTCTTGATTCTTGTCTCTGCTGTTTACCCAAGCTCAACTGCAGTGAGCATGCAATGAATCATGCCTCAGGTATCCTCTAATCACTGACAATCTACAATGATGGCTTTCTTGATCTGGTTGTCCAGAGCTGGTCCCAGAAGAGCGTGTGCTGGGGAAGCCCACTCTGACTTTGTGAGGGCATTTCACCTGTGAAGTTGGCCATTTGGTGATTTGGCTAACTACAAAAGAAATTAAATGTTTGAAGCTAAAATGGAGGGGTGTAAACAACAAAAATCTATCATCTCACAGTTCTTGGGGTCCACAGTTTCTGAAGTCAGGTGTCAGCAGAGTTAGGTACTTCTGAGAGTCCTGGAGTCCCCTGCCCCTCTGCTGGTTTGGTAGTTGCTGGCAATCATTGGGGTTCCCTGGCTTGGGGCATCACCCCAATCTCTGCCCCCACATGGCTTTCTCTCGGTCCCTTCACAGCCTCCCCCTGTGCAGATCTGCCCCTGTCCCATCTAAGGAGACAGTCATATTGGCTTAGGGCCCACCCTAATGATTCCATTTTAACGGGACCACCTCTGTAAAGACCCCATTTCTACATAAGGTCACATCTGAAGTACTGGGGATTAGGACTTCACCATATCTTTTTGAAGAGGACACAGTTCAGCTCATAACAATTCACACTCGAAACAGCAGGCCTGAGACAGGGATGACTCCAACCACGAGTGTGTTCTCCAGCCATTCTCTGCTTTATTATCCTTTTCTGCTACAATGATGAAAGAATGTCTACTGGACCAAATGGTGGACTTGCCAAAGTTTATTTCTGATGTTCCTTCTTCCCCTGCCTTTCCCTGTCTTGCGGACTCCTCCATGGTGCCCTGGCAGCTCACAGAACAGCCCTTTCCAGGACACGTGCAAGTTAATTTAGACCCTTAGAGACAGAACAGTCTTCAAGATTCAAGGAAGTTTCTGCACTACAGTGGGTGGTGTTTCAGACACAGTAGTGGAGGAGATGTTGGGGCGAACGGAGAGAGGTGAAGCTGAGGATACCAGGTTAGTCCAGCTGCTTTCCCTGCCTCCTGCCTGCAGGGGCATCACAAGGTCAAGGGAAATCCCGAGGGATAGGGTGTGAGAGGATCCAGGGAAACAGATCTCAGAGTGACACCTGGAATGGCCAGGGGCTGCCATGTGAGGGATGCTCAGCCCACGCAGCTGTACATGGGGTGCGTTAATGGAAACACTGGGTCCCCACTGGAGTGTCAGCTCATAGGCTGGATGGCCAGAAGCAAGAACGCTGGTCTGGGCTCTGGGTGTCACCACTGGTCTAGCCCCTCCACCAACCTGTTGCGTGAGGTTAGACCAGTCTCTTCCCTTCTCTACACACACAGTTTCCCATCAGTAAGACGGGGTGGGAGAGGGCAGGGAGCAGCGGGAGTGGGATTAGAAGGCAGATCCCTGGCCTCTTCCCATTCGCACATCCTGGGAGCATCTGTAAGAGCCCCCTTCTTGCCAAGAAAAACCATCAACACAACAGCAAACAGGGAGAGGGCGATGAGTGCCAGCCAAGCCTTCATCTGCTTGCTCACTCTAAACAGAAATCACTTACCCTAAACGGCAATCAGTCCCCAACGGCCTCCTTTCCAAATGCCTCGTATGACAATGAGTGATTTGTAACAACATCCAATCAGGCGCACCTAACCTTCCTGTAATTGCCTGTCCTTTTCAGCGTTCTTAAAAGCTTTCCAGTGGAAAAGAACAGAAGCTTCTTGTCAGAAGCAGATTATTATACAGAGGAGAGAGACACCCCCTCCCTCCTTCCTCTTTTCCAGGCCATCTCTACACCCCACTCCAGTCCCCACACCTCCTGCAGAGGAACCAGCATCTGGCTGACATCTCCACGGGAGCAGCAGCCACCTGCTGGTGTGACTGTCCCAGCTGTCCCCACCCTTCCTGACTCCCAGCCCCTCAGGCAGGCCCAACAGATTCCTATCGTCTCTTCTAGGCTTGAAGAGTCACCATCAGCAACATGTTCAGGTCACACTGGACATCATTATGACAACGAGCAGAATCGAAGACCAGAAAGACCCAGAGACGTGGCCAGGGCCTCAGAGCAGGTGACCCACAGACCTGGGTCACAGATCAGTCACGAATCCATGCTCTGTGCTCTGAATAGAAGGGCTGCACTCCCTGCTGGCCTCAGGGTGGCACAAGTTTGGGGGAATTTTCAGACACAGAGCCTGTCCCCAATGCAGCAGATGGGCCTGGGGGCGGGGAGGAACGCACAGGGTCAGGGCCCAGGACGCAGAGCCCCCCAGGCCTGCTCCTGAGAGGGACCGAGAATGAGCCGTGCAGCTGGAGGCCTCAGGTGAAGAAAGAGGGTTCAAAATTCTCCAGGAGAGAAAGTTGTGGAGAGACTGCACCCCCAAATTAGTGACTCTACCATATTTATCCTGAAAACACCGAAGATGTTTCTCACTTTCCCAGCACACTGTGCTCACAGCCAGTCCCTTGATTTTTTTTTTTTTTAATCTCCTGCTCATTCAACAAATGGTCTGTTGGGCCCCTCCTGGGCTAGACACGGTAAGAGATGCAGGGCTGTGGGTGATAAGAGCTTGCCCAGCCCTAGGTTTGACAGGGTGTGTGCTGGAGCACAGGGAGGCTTTACTTATTCAAAAGCTGGCTGCGAGTAATCTGTGTTTATAAGACGGGCAGGGCCAGGGGTCTTCACAAGAAGCAGAGAAGGATGGCAGCTGGGGGAGGGCGTGGCTAGAAGTGTGGGGGTGGGGAGGCCGGAGTGGAAACAGGGAATGGGGTGCAGAAGTTGATGTAGGCACAGCCTGAGAAGGGCCTGGCCCTGCTGGCAGGAGTGTGGAGAAACAGGGCCGGGGACAGGGACAGCAACCTCGGGAGTCTATGCCTGTGGGGACAGCAGGCCCAGGAAGCACCCACAGCCCCTCATTCAGACTGCGGTCTGGCCACCAAGTGACACAAAGGATTCTACTCTGGGCTCTGAGAACGTTTAGAGGGAAGAGACTCTCTCCTCTGAATCTTTGCAAACTAATAACTATTTTCCACCAGGCTAGACGTCCTTCCCAAGGATACGTCCCAAGCCTGCATCAGGCCCCTTCCACGTGCACAGGAGTTAACCCCAGGCCTTGCTCACGGTCCAGGAGGAGGCAGTCTCTCAACCTTCCCTCCCCACCTCTGCCCTGCCCCGGGCTGCACCTGTTGACCTCAGAGCATTCTTCAGCCCAGGAGGTGGGGCAGGAAGTGCGCACTCTGTTACTTGGCTCCAAACACCTCTCTCCAAACCAGCCAGATCCTTCAAAGTCGACCTCTAGGAAGCCTAGCCTTCTCGCCTGCCGCCCACTCTCGTCCCCTCTGCTATTCTGGACACAACTAAGACATACACTTTGCACTGCACGTTTGACCCTTGGCACCTTGGCACCCTGCCTACCTGGTACCACCACCTACCTGGTCATCCATCTGCATCTTCTGGCACTCTGTGGGCAGGGACCACAACCCTCTGCTCTGCTCTGTCTCCCCAGGACAATGGTTCTCAACTTTCCTAAAGCCTCCTAATGCCGCAACCCTTTAATACAGTTCCTCACGTTGTGGTGACCCCCAACTAGAAAATTATTTTCGTTGCTACTTCATAACTGTAATTTTGCTACTGTTGTGAATTGTAATTAAATATCTGATACACGGGATGTTATTTTCATTGTTACAAAAGGGTCGTGACTCACAGGTTGAGACCCGCTGCCCCAGGACTTACTGCAGAGGTTTCCTTCTGCTTCAAGGTTAAGAAACACCTGTGAATGAATTGGCTGAAGAAAGCTGCTGGAATCTACCAGAAAATCTGCCTTTTATTCGTGGCCCTTGGAACGCTGAAATTCTTCTTCCTTCATAAGTTATTCGTATGTGAAAACTTCCCCATTTCAATCCAGGTCCTTCCTAAGCTCAGCACTTCCACCCGCCACCTGCTCCGTGCATACGGGCACCATCCCCACCAGTGCAGGTGTGCGGGGCCCCGTGCTGCTGCCAGTGTCACGTCCCCAGTGCCCCCAACTCCCTCTGAGGGTCAGTGACAGTGCCATGCAGGCCAGCTGGAGTGAAGGTGCAAAGCTGTTAAAACTCTCGATATTTTCCGCTGCCATCTCTCACTCTCACTTTCTGTCTTAACATACCTGCTACAGGTGGCCCACATCCCCCTCTCCTGTAACCTTCATCCCTGCCTAGAAGGAAATGAGATGATAAACTCATGTCCCCTCATATCTGTCTGCAACTTCCTCCCCATCCCCAAACCCTGCCCAGGCTTTGAATCCCTTTGAGGTGGGGACTGTGTGTTTCTCACTTCTGTGTCCCATGATGAATTTTGGAACTAGTGGACAAGAAATGTGGAAGGAAGGAATAAAAGAAGATGGAAGGAGGGGAGGAAAGAAAGAAGAAAGGAAGGAAGGGGTCCGAGGATTCAAATTTTGGCCAAGCTCTAAGTACATGGCTCAGGACAGAAGCCTCCCACCTAAACAGCAGTATTAGGCTCTTTCAACTTGACCCTCTGTTCCTTAGTTTCCTCATCTTTAAAAAGGAGAATACTAGCAGTCTCTGCCTCAGGGAATTGTAAAGCTTAAACAAATTCATGCATGTAAAGCTCTTAGAGTGCCACCCAACACACAGTGGCAATCAGTGTGTGGGCTGTGCAGGCCCTCACTTGTTGCAAGGTGCACCCTCTCTTTTCTTAGCAGTTCCTTCCTCTAGGTAGAACTAGGAAGGGGCAGGCCTGCATGTGCACTGTTTGTTAAATTGCCTCTTATTGTGTGTGCTTGAATACATGATTTATTGGGTGTAGCTGTGTGTGTGCTTTCTGCCTCCTGTCTTTATGACTTAGCCAGTAACTGATTGTAAACACAGAGCCACAAGAATGCCTCATTTATGCTTCTTTGTTTAAAATCAAAGAAGTATTCTGGGTGAGCAAAGTTTCCAGATAACTGAAGCTGATCAAATAAGCATGATCTTTTATTAGTTAGACCATCCTGGGTAAAAGGCATTCTCCATACATGCTGACTGGATCATTGCTGGGGACTGTTGGTGGCAGCTCTGGTGCAGTAGAAATGGCACTGGACCAAAAGCCAGCGGACTTGTCGTTGAGTCCTTCTGCCCCTTAGCATTTATGTCCTTAAATCTCTCTGGACCTCACTCTCATCTGTAAAACCACTGTGCCCATCTACCCCACAATTGTTCTCAGGATTGGAGGGTGTGAGGTTCATGACAGGGTTAAAGACATGCTCTCAGGAATTACTGAGCCTATAGAGCCATTTGACCTTACACCATATCAACCTCACCCTGCTGTGCTGAGTGGTAGTTTCTGCTGACTCTTCCATTGCTGTTAGCTTTTCCAGCACAGCGTCTTCCACCCTAACCTTTTTGTCTATCACATGCTGCTATACACCGAAGGAAATCAGTGCCTGAATTGTTAGCCAGTTAACTATCACGCTTTTCCTGCAAAGGTGGAGAAATCAGGTGCTCCTGGAGCTGAGCTGTGTCCTGGGAAGCACCAAGTTCAGGTATTTATGTTGAGGAATTGGAACCTCAAGAAGAGGAAATAACTTGTGTAAGATCAAACAGATGCTTAACCGCAGAGCTAGAAGTAGAATTTCAGTGATTTCTTGATTTCCAAGGAATCCTTCTCCTCTGGCTAAAAGAGGCTGACCTCACTGTCTGTGTGATAAAGGGTCTGGACTTTGTGCTTTTTGCTGCTTTCATATTTACACCCAGGTTTGCAACCAAGATTCATGTGACTATGGCTGCGTAAGACCAAGAGTAGTGAGACTGTGACAAAGGGTGAACTCATGTGGTATAGGGAGCCCTGAACCCTTCACATCTAAGTTCTGCGTCCATCCCATGCACCCATTATGGTCACTGCCTAGACTAGATTTGTGTGTGTGTGCACATATTTTTTTTCACTGCCCAGCTTTAAGTTATTTTAAGAGGATAAGCCTGTATACTCATACTTGTCCTATTACTATCAGCACTATTACCTTGGGTAGTGGCAGCAAAGAGGGAAAATCTCAGTGCCTCAGGGTACTTGTAGGATGGGAAAGGGCAAGGGGGAGGCTGGACTGCTCAGGTTCAAAGCAAAGCATGTCCCAGAGATAAGTCAGGGCCCAGGCACGGTGGCAACCATGGCCCTTCTGCTTGCAGATGGGCTCTGAGCCACATGCCTCAGCACTCAACTTCCAGGTCTATGTGGCCAACTCCCTCTCCTAAAGGGAAGGGCAGAGAATTGGCCTCTCTGCACAGGGCTAACTTCATAACCTCATGCAGCTTGCACCACAGGCCAGAGTCATGCCCCCAAAGGATTGGCAAGTAGGGACATAATTAGGGGGACCCAGACTTTCCTGGCTTTAACAATAGCCCGTCACGAGATGTGCTCAGTTTTTCATCTCAGTCTTTAATCTGAACCTCACTTTTCTTATCTGTTAAATGGGCGCAGTACTCTCAGTGGCTTTTCTCACAAGATTGCTGAACTAAACAATAAGATAAGATAAGATCGTCTACTTATATTCTACCATTAAGAGGAAAAGAGAGCACAGTAGAGAAAGGAGGATTAAGAAGAGCAGGTGATCGAAGGAGGAAGATAGAGAAGAAAGAGAAAATGATGGTAGAAAGGCCCAGAACAGTGACAAGGGAGGCCCAAGTGCAGACGACAACTCACAGCCCCTGACTCTCCCCTCTACCTCGTCAATTCCTTTGCAACCTTTCAATGCTCAGTTTGAGCCTGCCGCCTCCTCCAAGAAGCCCTCCCTGACCACCAGGGCCCACAAGGTCTCCGTCTTTCCTTAGAACTACTAGAGAACGCAGAGTCTATGACATGCCTTCGGCTCTGAGTCACCTATTTTTTTTTTTTTTTGCTCTATTTGTTTTATATATAAAAGTCACTTCTCCCCTTATAGGGGAGACATAGTTCATATATTGCTAAGCCTATAAATAGTTCATATATTCCTAAGCCTATAAATCTCCACAGTGCTTTACTCAGGGCTGGTATATACAGGGTCTTATAAATATTTGTAGAGTGATTAAATGGGTAGAAAATGAATAGACTTGGTGTAGAAAAGAAATACAAGTGATCTTTAAGTGCCCACAACTGGGCTTTACTTCTCCATCTTCACAATGAAGGAAAGAGATGTAGCAGGCCTGGGATTCCGGACACTTGGTTTCCAACCACACTCCTCCACCTCCCAGCCAGGTGACTTTGGTCAAGCCATGTCCCCCTCACCCTCGAGACCTCAATTTTCTCCCTGTAAGATACCAGCGGTGACATGACCCTCATTTATCCCGCTATGCTCTGCAGAGCAGCAGCCCGTCTTCAGAAGTGACAGCCCCGGGCTCAACCCCAGACCTGCCAGTCAGGAGCTGCACAACGTCCAAGGAGCTTGTACGGCATCGCAGTTTGAGGAGCACTGAGTTCCCCTTAACTTTATGTCTGCCATCCTCCAGCGTCCTCTTGTCCCATCCTCGGGGATGGGCATGTGAGTCCCAGAGACCTCCCAGAGCAGTAGACCTGTTCTCTGAAGCCTTTCCTCTGCCTCTGCTGATGGGGCCGAGGTTGCTACTCACAGGAAGTTTTCAGGACGAGAAAAGGGATATTATCTCCTTCTACCATGAAGAAAGTCATTACCAAGTCACTCAGCTGAGGAGGAAGAGTTTACCAGCGCACTAGCCCTGATAAGTATCTCCTCGCTTCCCAGACTTTTTCCACTCCTTACACACGACTCTTAATCTAGGAAAGTGGCTCGGCCTTCAGAGGGGTTTCATAATCTCCCTGGGGCCTTGTGAGAGAGTGCATGGGTGGGGGCCAGGTGGTGGGTGGCACACTCACAGCAGCCTCCCTCCCGTCTCTTTGGCTGGAACTCACCTGCCGGAACAGACATCCCTCCCTCTGCAGAACGATCTGTGCCTTGTCTTCGGAAATTTGGTCCAGAGTAGAAGGACCCCCCCACCCCACCCCAGAACTCCATTTGCAAAGGAATGCAGGTTCAAAGGCAGTGGACTTGAAAGATGTCTGGAGTCCTGCTGGGCACCTCACCTGGGTTGGAACATGCCCTGATGCCATAGCTGGTGCCTTAGCAGGAGGAGAAGTGTGGGTGGGCGAGAAGCTGTCTCTGACTTCCCAAAAGGCCCCCAGGGACTGGGGGGTGTGTGATGACGCCTCCTCATTGCTGTGTCAGCACCTTCATGTTCTGCTTCCAGATGACTGAAGTTCCAGCCTTGTAGTCCCCAAATTCATTGGCTTTTCAGTCTAACGTGGACATTTTTCTAAATAAGACGGCACTCCTCTGTTTTCCACAACTGAATACTGCAGAATATAAGTTAATTATTTTGGTTTTCATGCACATCATCATGATAGAAGCCCCCCGAGGGCAGGAGCTTTTGTCACTCTGCTCCCTGTTATTTTCACAGAGCCTGGAATGACGTCACCAACTCTGAGCACATTGTACCCCATGATTGCACTAATGTGCACAGATATGATTTAGTAAAACATTAATTAATTAATAAAAAAAGAAGAGGACATTGAAATGTTCAACAAAACAAAACAAACAAACAAACAAAAAAACGAACCCTAAGGGAAGCACTTTCCCTGGCCAGGTATGGTGCAGCCCTTTGGGGTGGTGGGAGGGACAAATGGGATTTCTCTTCTCCCAGGCAGACCTCAAGGGCCAGCCAGGCAATGTCAGGTACCAGTCTCTAATGAGTGTGATCCTGCTAACTTGGCGACACAAGCTCTTGCAAGCTTTTGCAGCCACAGTGTCAGTGTTTTAAAAATCCACCCTTCCCTTCTCTCGGTTAGGCTGTCAGTTGTCACTTGAAGTCACATGGAATTGTAAACAGAAGAAATTAAAAATCATTCTGAAGAAGAGCGGGCATGTGGCACAGTGTCTCCCCTGCAATTGCTGGCGTGGCAGTCAGCACCTCTGGGTCAGGACACATCACTCCCCTGGAGCCTGGCTAGCCCCTCCCTGGGGACAGGCCATCATTCCAATTGGAGGGCTTTGACCTGAAAAACAGTTCATAACCTTGATCCGGTCCCAGAGCCACATTTTCTGGGTGAGGAAGTTGAGATCGGGAGGTGAGGTGATTTACTAAGGTTAAGCAGGCCTGGATAGCCTGTAAGACCAGAGCTCAGGTCTTCTGGCTTCCATCCCAGAGCTCTCTGCCCTTGCCAACCATATATGCCTCCTTCTCCTGCCTTGTTGCTCACTTGCCTGTGATTTCCTATTGGCTGGAAGGAAAAAATAAATACAGATAAGTAAAAACTATTCCTAGAGGGAAACCATATTGGCACTGTGTCTATTTGCTCAACAGCGTATGTCCTTAGGGAACTGCAAATTAAAACAAGATACCCCTGCACATCTAGTAATCATGGCCAAAATCCAAAACCCTGACAACACTGATGCTGGGGAGGATGGGGAGCCCCGGGAACTCTCACTCACTGCTGGGGGGAATGCAAAATGGTACAGCCACTTTGGAAGACAGCTTGGCAGTTTCTGACAAAACTAAATATACCCTTCCCATGCAATCCGGCAATCACGCTCCTTGGTATTTATCCAATTAAGTTGAAAACTTATGTCCACATGAAAACCTGTACAGGAACGTTTATAACGGCTTTGTTCGTAATTGCCCAAACTGGAAAGCGATAAAGTTGTCCTGCAGTAGGTGAGTGGATAAACAAACCGTGGTATGTGTATACAATAGTCTTCCGCAGTAAAAGAAATGAGGGATCAAGGCAGGAAAAGACATAAGTGTACATGACTCGGTGAAAGAAGTCAACTTGAAAAGGCTGCAGACTGTATGAATCGGACATTCTGCAAAAGTCAAACTATAGAGAGAACAAAAAGATTAGTGGCTGCCAGGAGTCTGGGGGAGTGCAGGGGAGATTTAAGGCAGAGGAGACTATTCTGTATGATACAGTAATAGTGGATACATCATATCACGCATTTCCTAAAACCCATATAACTGTACAGCACAAAGAGCGTTTCGACACTGTAGCATCGACTACAGACTTTCGTTAGTAATATTGTATCAATATTGCTCATCAACTGTAACAAATGGACCACAGCTATGCAAGATGCCAGTAGGGAGGCTGAGGGACGGGGAAATATATGGCTACTCATTGTACTTTCTGCTTAATTTTTCTTTAAAGCTACATCTCCTCTAAAAAATATAAAGTCCCCTAGCTAAAAATAAAAAAGAATAAGAAAAAGAAACTATGCCTAGAGGGAAAATACAAAGGCACTGGGCCATTAGTTAAATGCATAAGCTTTAGTGCCTGAATCAGGGACACTTGATCGAGGATCAGGGGACTGGTCTACATCATGTCATCTGACGTCACACAGCGAGCAGGGATCTGAGCTGTACCTTGAACTCAGTCTCTCGATTCTCACACCTGTAAAGTCACACTGCACCACCTTGATCATCTGGACATCAGTCTGAGGTCATCCGGACTGGGCACTGCCTCCAAATGTCCCCTTCAATGTCCCTCCCATACATCAGTCAGCAGAGGAGATTCTGAGTCTTCCCTAAGGGATGTCTCTCTGCAGCTTCTAATTTTCAGAAGTAATTCCTGACGCCAGATCTGAATCCTTCCTGAGGGGAGGCTCGCTCCTGCTGTCCTCGCTGGGTCTTTACTGGAACTTTGATAAATAACCACAGGTTGTTCCCCATCAAAAAACGCAACTGGTGGAGGAGAGTGACCTCCACAGCAGAAGCCGTTGGGGGATGACAGATCGGCGGTGGTCACGTGCAGGCTGGAGCAGTAAAAGGCTCATCATCTCACTAAAGCCCTCTTTATTCACCCTGTATTTTTCCACACGTTTCATTTCCCATCATGGCTGATTGCCTAAAGCACTCATGTGAAAATAGCAGATTTTTGCCCGTGTGTTACTCCCCGTCCCCTCCCAATGATGCCGTTTATTGGATTCTCAGAAATGACATAAACACTTGGCATGTCCAAGATGAAGAAACAAAGAGAAAAAGAAACAAAATAGCAGGGATTCTGTTTTGGAAAGGGGCCGGGGCCTGTCACCTGCTGGGAACAAGGAAGTTAAGGGTGTTACGACTTGCTAGAAAAGCTCTAACAAGTGAGCTCATTTGATAGACGAGGGAACTGAGACCCCGAGAGGTGAAGTCGCCCCAGGTCCTATGTGGGAGAGGAGGCGTGGTGCATGTTTTCTATATGGTTTCGTTCTCATCAAGCTGAGAAAACATGGAGAAGGATTCTGAGCTGGGCACACAGGAGCCACAACAACAGCACTGACCTATATTTTTTCATCGGGATCTTTCCCTGTCCTCTCTCTCTAGGCTTTTACCCTAGAACAGCAGTTCTCAACCTGTGAGTCGTGACCCTTTGGAGGGGGTCAAACGACCCTTTCACAGGGGTCACCTGAGATCATCCTGCAAATCAGATATTTACGATTCCTAACAGTAGCACAATTACAGTTATGAAGTAGCAATGAAAATAATTTTATGGTTGGGGGTCACCACAACATGAGGAATTGTATTCAAGGGTCGCGGTATTAGGAAGGGTGAGAACCATCGCCCTAGAAGTAAATGCTCCAACCCAGTAGGATGAGGGGTGGAATGTGAAGGGGAGAAGATAGGAAACCACATATCCCAAAAACCAAGAACTACATCCCCCAGAACAGAAGTAGGAACTTTTCATGTGTTAATACAAGTTCCCACAATCATTACACAAAAATCTTTCTAGAAAGAACTCTGGATCTCCATGAAAAACGCACCATAATAACCAATACTGACTCTGAGCGCTATTATTTGCTAATCACTTTGTAAGCGCCTAAATGCATTAACTCAATTAAATCTTACAAGAACCCCATGAGCAGCACCTGTGGCTGAAGGAGTAGGGCACTGGCCCCATATACCGTAAGTGGTTCAAACCTGGCCTCAGCCAAAAACTGCAAAGAACCCCATGAGACTGGTATAGCTGTTCTCCCATTTGACAGGTTAGAAAACTGAGGCACCAAAAACATATAGGGACTTTCCTGAAGATAGTCAGTGATGGGGCTGGGTCTCATTCTGGGTCTCGCCCCAGGCCTGAGGCATTGAAGCCCTGCTAGCTTTTCAAATGCCCATTCGCCTCTGTGTCTGCAGTGGCTGAATCCCTTCCACTGACAGAACCCGGACTAGGATTTTTCAAACATCATCTCATTTGATCCTCACAACATCCTGGCAAAGTAGGCAGAGACAAGATAATGATCCCATTTAATAAGAAACAAAAGCTCAATGGGAGTGGATAGTGCCAGGTCACACAGCTAGTAAGAGTGTGCGCCCAGGTGCCTTGCTTCATGGCTGTTTACACTACTCCACCCTGGCCGGAGTACTCACAGAACCCAGGGGACACCCCTCAGTAAGTAACCCCGGAGTCTCTCTGCTGTCCCACCAGTCCTTAGATGCGAGCAGAGGAGGGACAAGGGGCTAACAGCAAGCATTCACCTCCATGTCAACCTCATTTTTATTTTTCTCAGGGTTTAAGTGAGGATGCATTTCCTAGTTGACTTCACTCATGCTGGTTGGGGGGAACCTTGGGAATAAGAAGCCCAGACCTCCCTTTTCTTCCTTTATTCCTTTGTCTTCCTGAGACCTGCCCCCCATCTGCCTCCTTCATTGCCTCCACATGGCTTTTAAACAATCCCCATTAGCGCCATGTGTTGGTAACTGCACAGTGAGGGTGACATTTAAATGCACAGTCCTGGAAGAAATCGTATGGATTTGGATATGCCAGAGCATGAAATGTAACCAAGCCAGAGGTCCCCAGGGGAGTTGGGGAGAAGGAATGCAAGGGAGCTGTCATCCTGGGCTCTGCTCCTGAAAAATGCATGTGCCGGGCCACCCTGGCCTGCCCTTCCCAGCGCATCAGGACAGAGGTACACGGAGCTCCAATCAGCCCACATTCACCTCGCACCACTGTCAGGTGGTTGCTCTGAAAGGCCCTAATCATTGCCCCTATTGTCTGGTTTAACACAAAGCAGAGCAAAGCAGTGTCAAGGCTGCCTCTCTTTCTGCAGAAAACCCCGAGGTATGTTGATACGTGTATGTGCGGGCAGATGAATACACACCCCAGCCTCCTACGCATACACACAGGATAAGGAGGGAAATTATAAAAAACACAGAGCCACTCCACCCAATTTCATGGAGAACAGGACCCAACACCCCCGCCAGGTTCCTTCTAAGAATGACCCCAGTACCCTGCACTCGTGAAGAAGGACCTGTGTGCCCTCATACTAATTTGAAGACTACGTGTGAGCCAAGCGTGTAAGAATTCAGAATCGCCAGGATTTTTCCCAAGGCCTTGGTTTCTCATTTGGCCAAGACAGCTGAAGTGCTGCAAAGGAACGCAGCTCTTCCTTTTTCCTCTGTCCAACAGTCTCTTGGAAATTAAGCAGAACCCTTTAGAACGAAAGAGAGGTTAGATCTGTCCGTATGATTTGGAAAAGTAAATAAATGATCTACAAAAATTTCCCTTTCATGTAGAAACGCTTACGGCCCTGTAAAATGTTATACCCTGGGCAATTTGGTTGCTCAATAATTTGCAAAGCAGGAGCCAGATGCAGCAGAGTGAAACAAATTATTGTCTTAACAGCTGGAACAAGGATGCCTCTTAGAGAGAGAACAGTCTTTGCTTTGGAAAACACTTCTTGAAAGACATGGCATGATAGATGGATTGTAGCAGCAGCCCTGGTGTTTCATGCTTCCTTGTATCCACGCCCTTGACTGACGTCTCCCACATTGACTCTGGGCTGGGCCTTGGGGGGATCTCAATGGCTGGGCGGAGTTGGGCAGAGCCCCAGGATAGCACAGAATTTGGTTTGGTACCTGCATATTTGATTGGAATTTTCAGCATACTGGCAGATCCATGCTTCATGGAGCTTGAAGCTTGTATGATCTTTTCAGGAAAAGAATACAAAATTGTGCATAGAAAATGGGACACAATTTTGCAAGGTTTTCCCATTTTCCACTTGAAAAATCTGCTCCAGCATCTCCTCTCCTCATCCACGCCATGACCAGCATGCTCAGGCCTATGATGTGTCTCCCCTGTTCCACTGTCCCTTGACTGGACCCCTGGACTCCTTCCCATTCATTCTTCACACTGAGCCAGGTCGATCGCTGTGAAATGAAATGACAACCTGATCCTCTTGTAAGCAAAATTCTTCACTGGTCTACCAGCAGCCATCAACATCAAGGCTACCAGCAGTCATGCTGCCCAACACCCCCAAGGACATCATGCTGCCCAACACCCCCAAGGACATCATGCTGTCCAACACCCCCAAGGACATCATGTTGCCCAACACCCCCAAGGACAATGGCACAGCCCCTCTCTAGCAGCCTGTTTCTATAACCCCCTACACTTATGGTCACGTCTGCAATGCTCTGGCCTCCACAGAAGTCTTGTTGTTCCCTGTCTTCTCTACTTCCACTTCTTGGGGTACCCTGTGCTCCCTTCTTTTCCCTAGCCCAGCCCCTCCGTGAAGTCTCCTGTGACGCCCATCTATACCTCCCTTCCCAAGGGGCATGGATCACTCCCTCCTTTGAGCTCTGCTTTGATGTTATAACACCACCATTTTGCACCTGGTATTCAACATGAGTTGTGCAAACTAGATGTGCCCTGGGCACAGCTGGGCTCACCAGAGTCCCTTTAAAATTGAATTAGATTATTTCTCAATCCCACCAACAGCATGTAAGTGTTCCCTTCTCTCCACACCTTTGCGATCATCTGCAATATGGGACTCTATAATATGGCTATTCTCATTGGAGTTAGGTAATATTTCAAGGTGATTTTGATTTGCATTTCTCTGATGCTTAGGGACGATGAGCATTTTTTTATGTATTTATTGGCCATTTTTCTGTCTTCTCGGGAGAAGGTTCTATTCATTTCTCTTGCCCCCATGATTGAGTTATTTGCTCTTTTCTTGTTAATTTGCTTGAGTTCTCGACAGATTCTGGTTACTAGCCCTTTGTCAGATTCATAATATGCAAACATCCTCTCCCATTCTAAAGGCTGTCTATTTGCTTTAGTTTTGTGTCCTTAGATGTGCAGAAGCTTTTAACCTTGATCAGGTCCCATTTGTTTATTTCTGATGCTGCTATAATTGCCCATTGAGTCTTCTTCATAAAATCTGCTTATAGCAATTCGATTCACAATTTCAAAGACATAGATACAACCTAAGTGCCCTTCAACTCATGAATGGATTAATAAACTGTGGTATATGCAAACCATGGAATACTATTCAGCCATAAAAAGATAGAGACTTTACATCTTTTGTATTTATGTGAATGGAGTTGAAGAACATTCTTCTTGGTAAAGTATCTTGAGAATGGAAAAGCAAACATCTCGTATACACAATACTAATCTGAAACTGGTAGATAAACAACTACAGGCCCACATGACAGGAAAAAAGCAACAAAATTCAAGAAGGGGACAGGAGAGAAGGGGAGAGAAAGAGCTCATTGAGCCCCCACCGAACAGATGCAATGTAGGGGTATATGGCACACTTCCTGGGGGAAGGACTCAAATACAACTCAGACTTTTCCTAACAAATGCAAACATAACCTAATCAATCGTATGTGTCTTTATACTAATCTTAAATAAATAAACTAAATAAATAAATGAGAAGATTGGCTTGGGCCCCAGTTCATAGTCAATGGAAATCTAAGGCTGGCTCATCTTCAAATTTCTATGAGTTCCTGGAAATTTGCATCCTAGATGATTCTAGATGATTCTAGATTTTGCCTTTATTGCCCTAAATGAATGAGTGGATGAATAAATAAATATTCATACTAAGCACTGATGAATATTGTAGACTATTCTTTAAATGTCCTTAAGCCACCAATGGCAATTTTGATTACATGCTCACTCCAGGGTGTCCACAGATGAACACCCTATTCGATGGCCCCTCTTTCTGCCCTCCTCCCTCCTTCTCCCTGCTTTTTTTCCCATCCACCCATGTCCACCAGATTCCCACCAAGAACTCCAAACTCTTCTCCGTTCATTATACAGAACACTTCATCATCCCAGTCCTCACAGCCAGATACCTCGGCAGGATCAAATTAATACAACACAACCCATCACGAATCATCAATTCCTTAGACCACAGCAGAGGCCATAAAAATAATGTCCTCCCAAAGTGTCTCTCTCCCCCTGTAGTCTGTGCCCTCCTGAGATCATGGCGGGGCCTTAGTCACCTTTCTATAACCCTGCTTTAGCATATGTAAACCAAAAAAAAGTTTGTTAAATGAAAAAGTGACCAAATAAAGAAATGACTCTGCAACTCAGCCTAACCCTCACTCTTTGATTGCCTGAACCACAGAAGAAGTGATAAGGTCCAAGCAGAAGGAGGAAGTCTAGAGAAAAGTGAGACCCAGATGGGGGGGAAGCTCACAGAGAGGAACTTCCTCTTGGGTGGGAGTTCAGAGAGGAACTTCCTCTTGGGCGGGAGTTCACAGAGAGGAACTTCCTCTTTTTCTCCCTCCATCTTCACGGACCACTTTCCCCCTCTTGAAAAGTGGCCTCTTTCCCATCAAATGCATCACCTCAGCCACCTTCAGTGGTGGTTCAGCATATTTCTGCTTGAAATAAATGTTATTTTCTGGTGCACCCGGGTTTCATTAGTCTTCCTGTCAGGGAGAATCAAAGCGAGAGTGGAGAGCCGCCTGGCAGAAAGTGGCTTCTTGCTTACACCAGGCAGAAAAGGATAATATTACCCATGGAAAGAGAAGGAGGAAGGGAGAGAGACGGAAAACTAACTTCCTCATTTAATCAAGTCAAAACACGGATTATATGAGGTTGAAAAACAGTTACCTTGTTCGCGAAGCAGTCTCTCGCTCTGTCTGGGGCCATAAAACCCTTTGCGATTTTATCTTTTCATAAACTTTTATTGAATCTGATGTTCAAGGGGCCATGGAGGATCATCCAATTAAACTCCCCTCTCTAATCCTACTCTTAAACCCCAGCTCTAAACTGATGGGAGATTAAAAGCTAATAAAGATGACAAATGAGAGGTGATCTCCAGGTTGATAAGGGAAATGGAGTCGGGCGGGGATTTGCCAAAGAGGAGCATGGCCCAATTCTGGAAAACACAGGCCTTTTGGGGTGGCAAAATCAAAAAATTCTGCAAAGATGTAACACGGACGCCCATGACAAACTCCTGCCCAATGATGCTGTGGTCTGGGGGCTTGGACAGGCTGCCCGGCCCAGGGCTCCCCGGTAAGAAGAAGGTCAGACTTAGGAGGGTTGACGTAGCAACCTAGCACTTCCTACCTATGAACCGAGGAATTTGGGAACAAGTGATTCATAGTACTAATGGCAGCCATACACCTGTCCTTTGTGGAGTGTCAACCACGTGCCAGACACTGTCACATGCACTTTGCATGTATTGTCCCCCAGATGTGTGTCACACGTAAGTGGGGTTCCTTCCTACTTCACACATTAGTAAACTAAGGTTCAGACCAGTCCGATTTTCCTGAGGTCCCTCTGTAAGTGACAGGGCCAAGATTAGAAAGAACCCTGTCCTTGCGAGAAAATAACCCCCACTTTGCAGGGTCATATTAAGAATACAGCAAGACTCTGGGAGGCCAAGGCAGCTGGATTGCCTGAGTTCACCAGTTCGAGACCAGCCTGAGCCAGAGCGAGACCTTGTTTCTAAAAATAGCCAGGCACTGTGGCAGGCACCTGTAGTCCCAGCTACTTGGGAGGTTGAGGCAAGAGAATTGCTTGAGCCCAAGAGTTTGAGGTTACTGTGAGCTGTGACACCACAGCACTCTACTGAGGACAACATAGTGAGACTCTGGTTCAAAAAAAAGAATATAACAAGAAAATGTGATGGTCGGGCTTCATGAAAGGCACCCCAAGTCCTTTTCCTTTGTTTCCTTAGCCTCATATATTGCTATTTGAACATCTCCCCGCAATCTAAATATTCTTTACCATCACCACCCCCTAAAATACAAGTTTAAACAACAAGGTGAGTGACAGTGATATTTTTTTAAACGTCTATGCCAAATAGTTGATATCAACTCATTTAATTATGACACAGGCATCTACAAAAACAATTTTTTTTGCCAGAGTCTTTCATAAATATGTATCAAAGTAATCCTCACATCAGCCCTGAGAAGCAGGAATTATTTCCTCATTTTAATTAATGAGCACACAGAGGCTTAGAGAATCCAAATGATTCTCCTAGGATCACAAGGCTAATAAGTGACAGAGAGAAAGTCCCTGGCTCTTCGCGCTGCTCCACCCTGCTCTTGTGAGTATCAGTCCAGGAATAGGAGTGAGGCAAAGGCACTAACAAATAACACAGTAGGACCGTGCAGTCTGCCCACTGCAGGACAGACCCCTGCCTTCTGAAAGAGAGGGCAGCTTGAGGAAGAATCAAGGTCAGGGGAAATCACTGCTCCCTGGACCTCCGAGGCAGTGAGTTACCCATGTTGTAAAGAAATGGGGGAGAATAACACGAACTACATGAGAACAACATGCAGAGAAGGAAAGCAGGGTGGAGGGAGGGTAGAGTATACCCCAGTGTGGCTGCAAGGTGTGAAATTCAAGGACGGAAGATCTGATATGTTAAGAAGGTTGGGTGGAATCAGAAGAACCTTGACTGTCAAGGTGAGAAGTGAGAAAGCTCCATTTCACAAGGCATCATCTCTCCCAAGGGACCATGGCTCAGGCATCCTATTAAACAAACGTCATTGTTCCTCACAGGGTGCTGGGAAAGGCAAGTTTCCCCAGAGTGGGCCAAGCTATAGCTGGAAGGCCGGAGACAAAGTGTCCGGCTCTAGCCGGGCACCTCCAGGCCACTCATTCTCAGTCTGTGGCCTTGTACCTCCTTCTCTTGGGCTTTGTCCTTTTGTTCTTACAGAGCATGAGGGGGCTGAAGGGATGGTACTTTCTCATGGACTTCGATCAGTGCTTAGGGAAGAATTCTTTTTGGCTTTAACTGTCAAGTGCCTGCAGACCTGAATTCATCCAGCCTGGCCCAGATGCATTTGCATCTCAGGAGGAAAGGGAGCTTAACTTTGTCTGAGGCCCCCCTAGGAGATAAGCCTTTTCACCCATATGATCTCTTTTTATCATCATAGATGCGCCATGCAGCTTTGATTAACCTCATTTTTCTATAGACCAAAAAAAAAAAAAAAAAAAAAAACTGAAGCTCAAGGATACATGACTAGTTCAAAGTCTCATTTGTCTATTCCAAAAGTGTGACTTTTTTTTTCACTACACCCAGAGTTCTGAGCCCTAACTGGTCATTAGAATAACCTGGGAAAGTCCCAGCCAGACAAATCTCTCAGCAGAACCATCCCAGATTCTTTTGGGGCCCAAGGCTAAAAATCACTGTGCTGATGCTACTTTTCCTCTAAGACAGTGATTTTCAACTGGTGTGCTGTGAGAAAATCCTAGGAATGTCGTGAAATCTTTTAAAAACCATTAATTAAATTATTTTTGAAAGACGTTCAAAGCACAGTGAGCATATTCTTTTTTTCACTCTTTTTTTTTTGATCAACATAATTTAAGTGTGCCTTGGAGATTTAACTACAGGTTCAAGTGTACTGTTAGATAAAAAATGGTTGAATAACTCTACTCTAAGACAATAGCCCTTGAGTCCCATCAACCACAGCCCCCATTGGCCAGCCTCGGCCCCACCTACTAAGAAAACTCAGTCTGTGACTCTGACTCTTTTTCCAAGTTAATATTCATTTCATCACATTTAATTAACACAAGGAGACTGGAGCTGTCTCAGCTTCCCTCCCAGTGAGCAGGAAGCTGTGACTCCCCTGGAGTTCAATCACGGCACTGTCTTACGCAATTAGCTTCCTTCCCCGAGATCTGCAGGGTCTGTGCCCATAAATATCAACCAATTTTATTGATATTTGTAATTAAAACAACCCAACGGGTCACAGTCGGCTGAGCAAGTTTGCAACACACCCATTCATAATGGGAACATGAACATATTTGTATTTGACATTTGATAGATAATAATCGTGGGCATTTCTCATTTTCAGAACAACGAGTGGGGACCAGCTAATTAAGTCTCGCAGGTCTCCTGGGGTGGAGGGCATTCTACAGACATACCCCCTTTCATCATCTTTGTTTCTGAAGTTTCAGGGAAACCAAGGACCAAGAAAGTGAGTGACAGGCTGAAGCTACAGAGAAAAAAACTGCATGGACACTAGATCCGACATTGGCAACTTCTTGATTTTTTTCCTGAAACTTCTCTGTGTATTCTTCCAAGGAAATGTATAAAAACAAAACAGCAGTAGGATTAAGAATGAGCTCCAGGCCACCCCAGAAGCTCCAAGGCTATTTCTCTGGTGTTCTTTCTCATCACTCAATTGGTCCCTTCCATCCAAAAAAAAAAAATTACATGGACAAAACCTAACTTATCCCTTAGCTCCAATCTTGCAGACAAGAGTGATAGCTACCACCACCCAATGGTGCCATGATTCTATTTCAGCTTTAGCCCAGTGCTAGCTATACCTGAGGTCATAACCAGATGGTTTTTGCCAACAAATTCCCAATGTATTTATCTGTGAGCTGAGTGGAGAGCCAGAGTGGGCCGCTGCTGGAAGCTCAGTGGTAGTGCAGAGCTGGTTGGCAAGCATGGACCCAACACAAGCGCAGGTTCTCAGATCTGCCCCCTTCTCATTTTCCCTCTGAAATATCATCACTCACATATGCCCGGTGAGATTTAAGACCTATTCCCAAATCCCCTAACAGCTTTCTTACAAGAAACAATCAGTCTTCAAGAGAGTTAAAAGGAAGCCATTCTATCCCCAAGGGCAGCCTCTTGAGTGCCTGGGCAGAAGGATTATTTCCCTTGTGACCTAGAATAATCCCTTCATTTCCAAATTCCTCATGGGTAGAAGGGAATTCTGGGGAAGGGAGGAGCAAGTAGGGAGAACAGGTGGAAGGAGGTAGCATGGAGATAGATGAAAATACATTGCCAGGCAGCACGGGAGGAGGGCATTTTTACAGTGTTATGAGTTATGCCACACCTGCTTCTAAAAATGATTTGAGACTGTTACAATAATAGGCACCTATCCGATAAAGCCTTTAAAATAGAAATAAGGGAGACCTATAAATGTCTGCAGAGGGTGACACTGAAGAAGTCATGATTGCCATTATCCCACAAGCTCAAGTAAGACCAGAGGGTTAGAGTGAGCAAGAGGTGATTCATTGATCATTGGAACAACTAACTCAATTATTCAGGGACTAACGATCCAATTTGTGTTTAATCCGGGCCCCTGGCATCAGCCCTCTCTCTTTTCTGCTGCCTAACTATGAAGAATTTCACGATCCAGAATATATTCATCTAACCATAGCCATGAAAAAGGATGAAATCAGAGATGCTAACCATTGGAAAAGACTTGATAACATCACACAGAAAGACTTTCTACTAAGAACTTCCAGTTCTTCTTAAAGCTGCTATGTCAGAGAGTTGTGCGGCATCAATTTGAATAACCCTCAAAACAGGACACTCACTTCCTGATGAGGCATTTCTCACAAAGGTCGATGCTATTATTGAACAAACTGAGTCACTAGCAACTTTTTTCTTACATAAAAACAAAATCAAGCAATGATTTGGAGCTTGATGGATCTTCAAAAATACACAGGATGCCTTCGAAAACAGATTCTGGTAGAAGTAGAAATTAGTACACCACTTAAGAAAACAGTGTGGCATTCTCTACAAAAGCTGAACATACACACACTTAGGACCCTACGATGGAGCATACTCAACATAAATATTTGCACATACACACCAAGAGCCCAGTACAAAACACCCTCAGCAGCATTATTTACATTAGCCAAAACCTGCAAACCAAAATGTCCATCAACAGTAGAATGAGTAAATTTGGATATATTTATATAATGGAGCCTTTTAGAATAGAAGCTTCTAAGAGAATTTTCTGTGATGATAGAAATTTTCCATTCTGCAGTATTCATTATGGTAGCCACTCATTACATGAGCACTTGAAATGTGGCTAGTGTAAAAGAGGAACTGAGTTTATTTTAATTAATTTAAATGCAAATAGCCACACATGGCTGATGACTGCCATATTGGGTAGCACAATATATGGGACAGAGGGTGTAAGAAAACAAACTGTAACTATAGAGTAACATGGATGACCCACATTCATAAGCGAAGGCAGCCCCCAAAGAATACCTACTTTGTGATTACACTAACACAAAGTTCAAACATAGGTAAAATTAACCTAAATGTTTAGAGATATGCTTTATTTGGGAAATTTTCAGCTCAAGTGCCCGTGGACCCATGAATGGATTAACAAATTGTGGTATGTGTACACCATGAAATATTATGCAGCCGTAAAAAAGATAAACACTTTACATCTTTTATGTTTACATGGATGGAGCTGGAACATATTCTTCTTAGTAAAGTATCTCAAGAATGGAAGAAAAAGTTCCAATGTACTCAGTACTATTGTAAAGCCAATATATAATCACTACACTTTTGTATGAATGATAAAACACAACTATAGCCCAGAATGAAGAAGGGAAGAGGAAAGAGAGGGGATGGGTGGGTGGAGGCTGGGAGGAGAGAGGGTAATTGTGCACCATGCAAGGGTACATGTCAAAACTATTAAGAGCAGAGTACAAATGTCGTAACACAACAAATAAGTAAGGGGGTGAAGGTTATGTTGACAGTTTCATGTAAGCATTTCAAGTTGTATATAAAACCAGCACATTGTACCCCATAAAGGCATTAATGTACACAGTTATGATTTAATAAATAAATAAATAAAATGTTCAAGGATAAAAAATTAAAACATTACATATGTTTGGGGAGGCATATGTAAGTGGTGAAACTTTGGGTGAGAAGGAAAACACAGGGTCTTGGGGGAGCTCCTGGCCCCCAAAGTGCCCTAGTTCTTAGTTTTATAGTGAAGACACACGCGCTCACACAGTGATAAATCTTCAAGCTCTCCTTCTGGTTCAGGGCACTTATCTCGATGTGCTTTCTATTTCCCAATTTAAAAAGGATTAAAATTCAAATTGTCTCTGCAATGCTTTTGTAAATCTAAAACTATCCTAAAATTAAATGCTTCCTTTTTTAAATACAGATTTAGTGCTCATCTCCAGATTCCTTGAGTGAGTTTTTGAGGATAGGTTCAGGATCCCATATTTTTTTTTTTTTTAAAGCTCCAGGGTAATTCTGTTACACAATGTGGTAGGGAAGTGGGGTTTCCCTTCTCTGCAGAGACTCTTCTCCAAAGCTGAACGTCCTGGGAATTTCTGTTCCTAAAATTTCCTGGTTTACAACCCTTAAACACTCAAGTGTCACCTGGGGGACATTCTGGGGGATAACAAGCCCTTAACTCTGTCTGGCGTGAGTCCAGGTTCCTGCTGTGGTCAGCATCCTTCCTCTCCAACCAGTGCAAACCTGTGTACTCAACTCTTGTCATAGTAGCTGGAGAAGGACAAGAGGCAGAAGCCCAAAGGGTGATGAACAAGTGAGCGGAAAACTCATGGCTAAAAGGAGTGTAAGCCCTGTTGCCCCAGCAAAGCCATAGATACTAGAACGTTCGCTGCCTCTCTTTTCCTCTTGGAAACTCTGGGTCCTAGTATCAGGTTGACCAAGAGAGGCCAGTTGGAGTATTTGGTTCCAGAGGGAGATGATGAGTTTATTCCCTCCCTGAGCCAGGTGGGTCAGAGGACACATTCTAGGAAAATCAACAAAAGCAAGACATAGACAGGAATAATCATTTGTCTCATGGGATGCCATCAGCTTAGAAGCAGCAAAGGGCCACTGCTCTGCATTGTCCAGCCCATGGCCACCTGAGTCCTCCTCGAGCTGTGCAGTGCCCAGCTTGTGCAGCACACGTGGCAGTTTCATGGGCTGGGTGGGTTGCCTTATCCCCATTTTAAAAGGAAGAAACTGAGGACTCACTCGATTTCCCAGAGAAACACTGGGACTCGCACTTGCATTTCCTGGCATCAGTGCTGTGCTATTGTGGCCACGATATCAGCTGCCCCCTGTGGCCTCTGTTGACAGAGCTGTCCTCATAGTCAGGAAGATGCAGATGCACCATGAGGACCCCTGGGCAGCGGGCAGAGACTCACCAGGGAGGGAGGCCTTCAGCAGTCAGGGTGGCCTCCGTGCCTGGCTTTCCAAACCAGAGCTGGAGGCCAGTCGGGTTTCAAGCATCAGGGAAAGTGCCGGGGAGTGCGTGGGAGGGACAGCCACACTGCACCTGCCTGGAACACACTGGCAGAGGCAGAGCAGGGCTTAATTGGGCCTAATTGTGCGGGCCTCGCCAGGCCTTCGAGGGAGCGGGATGCCAAGGTCTCATGTTCCCTACCATTCTCTGCAGACTGCATGTCCCCACCCGAAGGTCACCCTCATTAGTGCTGCCCAAAAAAGCCATCTCTCTCCATTTCCACTTGTTCACTAATAACAGGGTCTCTTGCCGGCTGCCTGGGCACATCAGGCCAGTGCCAGCGTGTGTCTCTGTGTGTGGATGTGCATGTGAGTGTCTGTGTTTCTGTGTGTCTGATGTGTGTCTGTATATGGGTGTCCGTGTGTGTGTGTGTGTATGCGTGTCCATGTGTGTCTCTGTATATCCATGTGTGTGTCTGTGCATGTGTCTATATGTGTGTCTGTGTGTGGGTGCCGTGTGTGTGACTGTGGGTCACATGGGTGACCACGCATGTGTCTGTGTGTGGGCGTCTATGTGTGACTGTGTGTGAGTGTCTGTGCAGGTGTCTCTCTGTGAGGTGTCTGTGTTTTACTGTGAGTGGGTGTCTATTTGCGTATCTGAGTGTGGGTGTCTGCACATGTGACTGTGCAAGGGTGTCTATGTGTGTGGGTATCCGTGTGTGACTGTGTCTGCACTGTGACTGCCTGGGGGTATCTGTGTGATTGTGAGTGGGTGTCTGTTTCTGTGTGTGTGTCTGCATGTGGCGTCTGCACATGTGACTGTGCGTGGGTGTCTGTGTGTGACTGTGTGTGGGTGTCTGAGTGTGACTGTGCATGGGTGCTAATGTGTGAATGTGCGTGGGTGTCTGTGTGTGACTGTGTGTGGGTGTCTGAGTGTGACTGTGTGTGGGTGTCTGTGTGTGACTGTGTGTGGGTGTCCGTGTGTGTGAATGTGTGGGGATATCCATGTGTGTGACCGTGTACTGGGTGTGGGTGTCCATGTGTGTGACTAGGTGTGGGTGTCCGTTTGGGTGAACTTGGGGTGTCCATGTGTGTCTGAGTGTGGGTATGCGTGTGTGACTGTATGTGTGTCCATGTGTGTGACTGTGTGCGGGTGTCCATGTGTGTGAATGTATGGGGGTTGTCTGTGTGTGTCTGAGTGTGGGTTTCCATGTGTGTCCGAGTGTGGGTGTGCATGTGTGACTATGTGTGGGTGTCCGTGTGTGAATGTGTGGGGGGTGTCCGTGTGTGTCTGAGTGTGTAATATCCTTGTGTGACTGTGGGGGTGTCCGTGTGTGTGTCTGCAGCTGAGTGCGTGCACCTCCACACTGGATGTTTCACGTTTTCTGGAATTTTGTGTGTTTACACAGTCAAAATTAATGGAATCGGGTTGAGATTCAGATGACATCACAGTGGTGACTCACATCTTGATAGATGGATAGATTTTCCTCCCCCTGCGTTCCTCTCAAGGTAACCTTCACTTGTCGCACAGCCACCGGGGAACAGCCGCTGGGGAATGCCAGGTAACAGAATTTTTTTCTCGCAGGCATTTGCCCAGGCCCCTCAGCTGACGATCCTGGTCATGGGGAAAGGGGAAGGAGAGGGCAAGGCAAAGGTCATGGCTGGTCCTCAGCAGGGGCCAGAGGTGAGCTAATAAGTGCAGTCTTATTAGCCAGCAAGCACCCCATTCCTCCTCCAGGGGTGGGGACACCCAAGGGCCAGTGCACACTGCCTTGCTCTCCTTCCCTGGGGCATAACAACTTGTCTTCAGTGACCTTTTTATTGTTCACCCTTTCCTCCTAGAACATAAACAGGTACTGAGGGGGAAATAAATAGTAATAACAGCTGGAAAACATTGCAACAACAGAACTGGGCTATAATTACGCAATCATTTCCGCTACTAGCATTTCTTGGAGGGAAACTTTCGCTGAGAGAATGCAAAGGAGAGGGATGAGTCATGCTTTTTTCAGATTCACCTCACCCAAGAATGCACATGAATCCACAGGTCAGCCTGACACGGTGGCGGAGTGACCTCTGGGTCTCAAAGTCTAGAGGCATCACTAGGTCCTTCTCTGCCTTCTCTTTCTGCCTGCTTATCTTGTTTATGTCGTGGCGCCAGCTTTTTCCTTTTCCTGGGGTTTGGGGAGGTGTTTCTTCCTAAAATGTTAACTGCAAACTCAGGGCCAGGTTGGGTCAAGCAGTCCAGCTGGGTAGCAGCAAGCTGCTCATCTGTTTGTTTCTACCCATCTGGTTGTAGAGGCAAAACCCAGGCTGGGTTGCACGGGCAGGTAGTCGGCCTTGGTCAAGTTCACCCTCACCCCCAAGGAGATGGGGCAGTAACATTCAGACTTCCAGAAATGGAGGCATCATGTGGACACCCTGTCCAGTCTTCTCACATAGGCGGGGACACAGAGAAGCAAAACTGTCATGCAGCGGCCAGAGGTTCCTTAAGGGGGGAACTCTGAGTTCCTGAATCTGCCGGCGCAGAGCTCCTCCTCCCCTACTGTTCCAGATTCTCCCGTGTCTGCTTAGCAGAAATGATGAGGCCCTGTTGTTATAAGGTTAAAGAGTGCCCTCCGGCAAATCCCCAAACATGCCATATCTTGTTTTATTAGCAGATCAGGAAAGTCCCATAGAGATGAGCGTGGAGGTCAGGTGTACATACGTGAGGAGAAGAGAGAAGGGACATGTCTGTGTCCTATGCAAGAGCGCTGAGCCAGTCAGGAAGCGCTTGTCTTTCTGCCCCCAGGGGCCTAGCTCCATCAGTCCACCCTGCCCCTCCTGCTGCGTCCTGTCACTCTCTGGAGCAAAACCCCAGCCCCCGCTCCTCTCCAGTAAAGCCATTGACAAGGCAGGTGTTCTCCAGGCCTCCCGCCTCCTACCTCTGAGTCACATGAGTCCCTCCCTCTAATCCCAAACTACTCTCAAGCTGTCTTCCATGGAAGCCACTCCGCTCTCCCACCTAAGCTCAGCCCTGCACCAATATCTGCCCTTTCTTAATGCCTGTCTCAAGTGGCACATCCACAGAGCCTGCCTTAGCTCCCCAATTAGAGCCAATAGCTCCTTCTTTCTTGTGTTTCTAAACCCGTTTGCCTCCATTATCCTGTGACAAGTAGCTCTTCCAAGCAGCAATGAGTCAGTCTGCGGTGACATTCTCTCAGGAAAGCTCCTCCCCTAGGCAAGCCCTCTGGAAGTAACCAGAATCTTGGGTTTGGTTGTCAGTATCTTCCAACCAGGTCAAGTTCACATAGATACATATATCTATTTATATATGTGAGTGTGTGTGTGTGTATACATATGCATATATGGGTCTGTCCCTTAGGATTTTATGACAATGGCAAATAAGTTGGTCAAAAGTGACTTTATGCAAACTCTAAGGAATAACTATGCTTATTGATCACACGCACCGGTCCAGAGATAATTATAAGGCCAGAATTCTGGCATCCATCTCTTATTTCTCCATCCTGGCTGATTAGTGGTGGAGGGAAGAGTCCTGCCCAACTGAGCCTTTTCCCACAGCGTTGTCCTCGGTACCTGCGAGCTCCCACCCCCTTCCTCAGGACCCTCGGTGCTGTGACCCAGTAGGTTGGCACTGGCCTCAGTACTTGGCCGAAGCACTCACCGAAGTGCTCAGTTTTCATCACCTGAATTCTTCCCAAAGCTACAGTGAGCCGAGCGGCCACTGGGACACTGTAGCTCTCTGTCTCTCTAACAAGAGATCTCTGTCTGGGTATCTGATGACTCCCTTCTTTCTTCAGCATCAGCACCTCAAGGGGAGTTTCACTTGGTTTGGAGAGAACTCACTTCTTGAACTCTTAACTAAAATGGATCCCCCACTGCACAGGGTGCTAACGTTTTCCGTGTAACATGTTTACACACTCCCCAGGTGCAAGAGCTGGTCAACATCCCTGCATGTCGCTTCAAGGCAAACACAGAGCCAATCACAATAGCACTGAACATGTCCCACTCCACAGTCCCCGCCATCCATCCTTTTACCATTGGGAAAGAAACAGCAGCCCCATTACATGTGCACAGCAGTCCTGTTAGGTACTGGGAGGTCAGCACCCTCATTTTACAGGTGACAAAACCAAGGCACAGAGAGGTTAACGAGAGCTGCCCATGACCAGATAGTAAGAGCCACAGTTAGAACATAGCCCAAATCCTTGGTGCCACACTCTTCTCCGATCACACTGCCCCAGAGTAGCACCCCATACGCCGATGCCACCCCTCCCCTCTTCTTTCCTTTGAGCTTGGATAGATCTACATGTCCTGTAATCCATGTTAGAGTCCCCAGATGTTTACCAGGGACCTGCTGTGATCTAGGACAAGCGTTACAGGGAAACTTCACTGCAAGCTTCCCAGGCTCTTGAGACAATAAACAAATCCATCCCCAACGATTATTGACCGAGACACGGTTAAGAGATGACCAGCACACTAGGAGAGAAGGCACGACATCCTTCTGCAGGGCCAGCCCTGGTGTCTTTATTTCCGACTGCACACCCCACATCCCGGGGCTCCAGCTCCCCCAACCCTGACCCTGTCAGGGCCCAGAAGGATCCTTGGGGGCTGGGCTTCTAGGAGAGCTCTCTCCAAGGGCAGGCAGGGCATCCTCCCTCCCTTTCTGCAGCCCCTGCCAAGAACTTGGTCTTATGATTACAGGAAGGAGTCGCTTCCTCCTGTTTTCTAACCAGACCACTCCTCTGACCCTAATAACAGGGCTGTTGAAATCAGCAGTTCCATTTTATACAGCAGAACCACACAAACTAACATCAGCAGCTCAACCACAGAGCCACATTTAGCAAGGGCAGGTAAGATTTAGGGAGAGGAATGCTGCAGAATGGGAAGCGGGCAGGCTCTTGGCCGTGAACTTGACTTTGTAATGTTGTCCAAAGCCGATGCTGATAATCACTTTTATGCTCCTTAACAATAATAATGCCACCCATGTCCATGCTGGCTCTATCACCCTCTCTAATGATCCTGTTCCTTCCTGAATTTATAATTTACAAGCATTCTGACCCACAGCATCTCATTTAATCCTCCCAGCAATGTTGCAAGGCAAATACTATTATTATTTTCAGAGACGTGCAGTGGAAAAAGGAGAGAGCACAGGCCTTAAATACTACGTGGAGATTTGGGTGATAGCACTCAGCTCCTTGCAGCCGAGGTAATGGTTTTGAGGACTATGAGACAGAGATATATTTCAAGTCTTGTTCTTTTGAACACACACCTGAATGACTCGTTAGCCACCTCTGGATGTGTCAGCGGCAGGCCTGCCAACTATCGGGAAAAGATAGGTAAGAATCCTCCCCTCCGCTGCTGATAGCTGTTTATTATCCAGAGTGGGTGTGGTCGCAACAGACAATCTGCCTGGCAAGCTCATTCAGGTCAGAAAGAATGGCTTTAGCACACGCACTCTAAAACCAAAATCACCTTCGTAGCAAAACATCCTTCAGCATTCTCTTGCCCCAGTGATTCTTTACCGCAGTTCAAATTGTTCAGTTACCAGGGAATAGAATGTGTAAATAATTCATCTTGGTGGTTTTACCAGGAAGCTACCTTGCTCAAAATTAAAAATCTGAGTAGGCAACATTTCTTAAGGATTCTTCACAAAGGGGGCCTAGCAGGGGTTGATTTGTACCCCACAAAGGTATACTGAAGTCCTGACCCTCGATAGCCTTGAATGTGACCTTATTTGAAATAAAGGGTCTTTGCAGATGAAATGAAGTTAAGTTGAGGGCATACTGGATGGAGAAGGGTGGGCTCTTGACCCAATATGACAAGTGTCCTCAGAAGAAGAGGAGAAAGAGACGCAGGGAGAATGCCAGGTGACCACAAAAAAAGAGGTCATCATAGCTGTAGGCCGAGGAAGAGGAAGGGTTGCTGACCACCCCTGAAGCCAAGAGAGACACAGGGAACAAATCCATCTCAGAGCCTTTAAGAGAGCCTCGCCATGGAAATGCCTTGCTCTCAGACATCTGGCCCCAAGACATTAGAGGATAAATTCCTGTTGTTTTAAGCCACCCAGATTGGGGCAGTTGGTTATAGCAGCCCCAGGAATCTCATACAAGATATATGGTAAAGTCAACGTTCAAAAATGATTGGCTCGCCCATTCCCCTCCACCAGAAGAACTTGAAAAAAAATAAAATAAAACTTGATGCCCCCAACATGGACCAGTAAAATCCAAATCTCTGAGGGCTGGATAATCCTTTTTAAGTATTTCTTTATGTCTTACCAGAGATTCAGATGCACAATGCAGGTAGGACACTACTGAGCTAAACAAAATGAAACAGGTTTCCTGACCAATACCTTTCTCAGCCCTGCTAACACAATGTAAATTACCGAGAGGAGCTATTAGGAGGCAAAATTTCTCAAACTTACTTGACCATAAAAGACATTTTTTATAGTACGTCTTTTCAAAGACACGTGTTTTGTGGAACATGCTTTGGAAAACACTGCTATCATTTATTGGGCTTTTTATGGTCTCAGTGGGTAACTGGTAACACCTGCTTTGAAATCTTTCCAGCCCAAAATTATTGCTGTGATGCTCCATGTTACAGAACTTGGCCGTCTTTCCCCTATGTGTGCGTGTTCTGGAATAGATCAGATCTTCTCGTGAAGGAAGTGTGAAAGTACTGGGTCCAAAGAGCCAATGACATATCTTAAACAGATCCCTTTATTTTCCATAAAGGAAAAGTACACATCAAACCTACCCTTGGTCTCACTTATGACTGCTCTATCTTTATTTTTTTTTTATTGAATCATAGCTGTGTACATTAATTCAATCATGGGATACAGTGTGCAGGCTTCACATACAATCTGAGATATTTTCATCTGCCTGATTGACATAACATTCATGATATTTTCTCATTTACTGTGTAAAAACATATTGATCAGCATTTAGAAGTTTTCTCCAAAAACTGTCTTAATGCTAATACTAGCATTCTGTCTTTAAATGCTAATACTAGCTAGCTGCATTCATCCCACCAAGACTAGAACTTTAAATAGCTTGTATTGGATCTATTTCAGGCATAATTGCAAAAATACAGTGTGCGCATGTGTGTCTGTATGTGCGCCTGTGTTCGTTCATCCAAGATGTTCCAAAACTCATGTACTCCTCTCAAACTCTCACTCAAGTATTCTTAACCTCCGGTTTATGTAAGTTCATGAACTTAAAAGAGAAATATGTATTTTTAGTTTTTCACTAACTTTTTGTCCTTATGAATGCAGGCAAACTAATCAATACCTCTGATCCCGTCACTGAGGAAAATCGCAGACGTTCATATCCTATCACATTACAGGGGTTGTAGGCAACTCACAACATCACGTATACTCCTAATTTCTTTAACACTATTGCTGTTAAACAAGAAAATCCCATGAAGGTCATGTCGAACAGTTGGATGAAACTATTTCAGATTGTATATGAAGCCAGCACCTTGTACCCCATGATCGCACTAATGTACACAGCTATGATTTAATAATAAAAAAATAAATAAATATAAAAACTATTGCTGTTAGATTTTAATGCCTTAATGGGGAAACACATGTATCACAGATTTGTTTACTATCTTAATCGTTTTTCAACACAGTTTCCTTTGCAATCATGTATATTTGATTCTCTGCATTTAAGAACATTACTCTGCTTTATAGGTGTCATCTAACTACAAAGGGGTCTATGGCATAAAATCAAAGGTGAAGAACTCGTGTTCTAGATGATCTAGTGCACTTCGGATCACCTAGGAGATGTGTTGGAAACATACAGTCCCCGTTCTCACCCTCAGAGAATCCAGTTCAGTGGGGACATGAGAATTTGCATGTTTAAAGCATTCCGTAAAACAGGGTGCAGAAGCTTTGTGGACTGCACTTGGGAAAAAAAGGGCTCTAAGTGTTCTTAAATTTACTGTTGGGTCAAATACATTCATCAGCGTCAAGCCCTTGAAGAAGGTTGTCTGAAAATACTATGAATTATTTCAAAAGTTTTCACTTCATCATTTTGTCATTGGAACACTTAGGAGATGTTGTAGGTAGGGGCTCTATCAAAGCTCAGGCTGCAGTTGTCAACACTTCCTAAATCTTCTCAGCTTCGCCACAGTGTATTTCTATGAGGATTTCTAATAGAATTTCCATAGATCTCATGTCAGAAAAAGTCATGCTACTCCTGAGCAACTATTAGATTTTTTAATCTTTGAATACTATTGTTTTTCTCTTTTCCTAAGGAGAGTTTAGACATAGAAGATTAAACCCCAACTTCTGCCTTGTGTCTAGAAATTGCTGAGAGTGCCTGATATGCGCCTGTAGCCAAGTATTATTTGGGATGACTTGGGTCAATTCCTCATTCAGACTGAACCAGACATTTCTACTTCCTTCCCCCAAGAAGCACGGATATAACCACAAAAACAAAAGGAAACCAAAAGTGCCAGCATTCATTTGTGAGTTTCAGAACCGACTGCTCAGAGTCATGGCAAGGAGAAATGATGATGAGAAAATACATTTGTTTTCTTGAAACAGAGTCATGCTCTTTTTCCCCCCAAGTACAGTGCAGTGACCTCCTCACAGCTCATAGCAACCTCCTACTCCTAGGCTCAAGTGATCCTCCTCTGTCAGCCTCCCGACTACCTGGGACTACAGGCATGCACTGCCGTGACTGGCTGATTGTTCTATTTTTTGTAGGGACAGGCTTTTGCTCTTGCTCAGGCTGGTCCTGAACTCCTGAGCGAAAATGATCCTCCAGCCTCATCCTCCTATAGGACTGGGATTACAGGCGTGAGCCACTCACATGGCCAAGAAAATATATTCTAAGTCGCATTTCCTGGCACATCACTATCAAATGCCACAACCCTAAAGGGATCGTGGTATAAAGTTTATGCTGCAAATAAAACATTTGGAATAACCAATAAAACTCCAAGCTACCCCTGTTTCAACCACAGGCTGGAGGATGGGGATGTGTTGAGAGAAGGAGAAAGAGGCAGGCTGGTGATTATCCAGAACCCCGACTCCTGCTGCCCATTCTGCTCCCTCTATGCAGGGTCCCCTAACCCCTCAGGCCAGCGTGCCAGAGCCACTGAAGTCAAACACAGTGTCACTGCAGAAAAGGATGGACAGCCCCCAGAGTTTCTTGCAGTTCCAGAGTGATGTTAGAGAAAGTCTCAAATGCTCCTGTTCCCCAACCTTAAAATCAGCTGCCAGGGGCCTGGGAGACCGAACCCTGGTGGTTCCAATACATGTGCCCTAGCTAATCCTGGCACAGACTGCTGTCAGAAACCAGGTGGAAACCCCTGCCATACCGTCATCATCAGGAAACCCCTGCCATACCATCGTCATCAGGTGGAAATACCTCCCAAATACCTCCCTAAGACTGTTTTCTTAGGACAAAGCAAGTGTGCAAAATGGAACTTGCTTAAGTTTCCATAACTCAACTCATTTTCTCTTCCAAGATTGTGTTCTGCCCAGTGGTACAAATCTGCTTCTAGCCTCTCCAGAGTTCCCCAGCCTATGGGGCATAGACTCCCTCCTCTGCCTTTTCTCGCTGTCGCTGGGGTTGCCTCGAAGTTCTAGGGCATCTGCGCAGTGCTGGGTGGGGAGGGGAATGTGTCCCTCCAAATGTTACGTTGAAACTTGATCTCTAATGCAATAGGATTAAGAGGGAGGGCCTTTCGGAGGTGGTTAGGCCATGCAGACTCCACTGTCCTTGTGAGTGGAGTCTGTGTCTTCATAAAAGGCCTCCAGGGAGCCCGTCTGGCCCTTTTGGTCCTTCTGCTTCTCACCCCGTGAGAACACAGCAAGAGGCACCCAGAGCAGAGAACAGCCCCTCAGTAGACACCAGATCTGCCAGCAACTTGATCTTGGACTTCTCAGCCTCCAGAACTGTGAGTAATGGTCTCAGGTACTTTGTTACAGCAGCCAGAATGGACTGAGAGGGTGAGGACTGCCTCTGGCCCTGGTCACCAGCTGGTCCGGGTGGCTGCCCCTGCCATACCGTCATCATCACTCCCACCCTCCTCAGAGCCTCAGCTGCTACCTACAGTCCTCCGCACTGCCCCCAGCCTGAGAAGGCAGTTCTCCATCTGTTCTTTCCAGAAACTGTGCCCTGGCATTCTTTAAAACGTTGATGTTTTTATCCCAAGCAACCTTTTTTTCTCACATATTAGTCTCAGTTAAATGTTTTAAGACCTATTTGGTAATGGCAACCCTGATGTGGACATTGAGCATGTTTGGATTTTTGCTTGCAAGGATGGTGGCCAGGCTGCAGGAGGGATGGGGTGGGTGAGAGAGGCCAGGAGGGAATGGCCTCCCATTTCCAGAGGGAATGTCCAGGATAAGACCCGTATCAATTAATGCCTCCAAACACAGTCCTGGTACATGTCTCTGAGGGCCAGCCTTACCACTGTCTTTATTACTTTTCTATGTTTGACCTTGAGCTATTTATTTTATTCTCTTAAAAGTCACATACACACATATACTTGTTTGCATGTGTATCTATGTGTCTATGTTTGAGAGAGACATTAAGAGAGAGGTCTGACTCAAAACATTTACAGATTAAAGTGAGAAAAACATAAAATGTAACACAACACAGGCAGGGCTCACTAAGTTGTAGCAATCGTTGTTGTTATCTCCGTTGTACAGATAGTTAATAAAACACTCACTAAATAGTGGGGGTTTATTATGTCCATGTATACAGCTGGGGAAATGAAGAATCCACTCTAAGTCAGTAGCTCAATATGATATAGCTGATTCGTGGAAGAACCAGGACTCAAAATTAGACTCTTCTGCCTCTAAACCCTTTGTCATTTCCACTGTGATACATTTGTCCCTCTCAAATGTTCTCTCAGGTGATTTTACATCCAGGCATCCAGTGGGTTCATTACACTTTGCTACCAGGGTATTAAGAAGGATCTTCAGATGATGTGTCCAGAGAACTTTGAATTTCCCGGGTGAAAATTCTCATTGAAAACAGCTGTATTGGCTCGGCGCCTGTGGCTCAACGGGCTAAGGCGCCAGCCACGTACACCTGATCTGGCGGGTTCGAATCCAGCCCCAGGACCCGCCAAACAACAATGACGGCTGCAACCAAAAAATGGCCGGGCGTTGTGGCGGGCGCCTGTAGTCCCAGCTACTTGGGAGGCAGAGGCAAGAGACTCGCTTGAGCCCAGGAATTAGAGGTTGTTATGAGCTGTGATGCCATGGCACTCTATCCAGGGTGGCAGCTTGAGGCTCTGTCTCAAAAAAAAAAAAAGATAAAGACTTTATATATTTTGTGTTAACCCAGGTAGAGTTGGAGAACATTCTCTTTAGTAAAGTATCACAAGAATGGAAAATCAAGTATGCAGTGTATTCAAAACTAACATGAAACCAGTAGAGGAACTAATACATGGCCACACAAGAGAAAACCTCAATTTAATTCAAATTGGGGAATGGGAGGACAGGGGATTGGTGTCTCTCATCTATTGGGCACAGTTTAAGAGTTTAGGAAACACCTCCTGGGTTGAGGGGCACTTGCTTTTCTTAAGATTTTTTTTTCTCTTTTCAATTTATTATTGATTTTTTTTATTTCTGACTTATGCTATTCTTCTGTATCCTCTATCTTTTTTCTAAAATAGCTGATTTAAAAAGTAAAGTTTTCTCCTGCTATTTATTATTCTTTTTCATAATAAAGTCAGAGGGAATTTGGCTAAGACACACCTAGAACCCTTGTATCTCACTCTTTCTCTAGAGTGGATTCTTCTACATAAATTTCCCAAAATATCTTTGAGGTTGGTTCTCAATATTCACAATAACCTATCTGGAATGCTAATTTCCCAGTCTTAGACTCATTCCTGGTCTTTGTAATATCTTGGATTTAGTTCATTTTTTTGCTACTTTCCTCAATCTATGTATATTATGTATGTATTGGACAATCATATCTCCATGTTACCTCAGGATCATTTACCAATGGAACATATATCTTTGCACCATCCCTTATATCAAACTGTGGCCTTTCTTCCAATCTCAAGTATATTAAATAATCTCTAGTTGACATGGTTGCATTGAATCTTCATCTTAGAATTTCAGTAGTCTAAATTGTTTTGTCCACAAATCAATCCTGCCTCACAGTATTACTATAAATAGTGTCACAGTGTATTATGTGGATATTTCATTTAAAGTTGGTATGACAAAAGTCACAGAGAGGAAAGTGGTAAGTAGAACAACTTATTTAAATTTTTGAGAAAATAATTTGTCTTGAATTGGTCACTTGGTTGCCAGAAGGCCACCGCATTGACTTTAGAATAACAATACAGTTCGCATCATTGCCACAAACCTGGATATTACATGTGTTTTCCAGATCTTACTCTTCTCACTAACCTGGCACACAGAATTTTATATTTATAGTTTGCTTAGTAGAAATAATTATGAAATAAAAATATTTCATTTGCAAATTTGGAAGATTTCCATAAAGATATATACTGAAAATTGCCATAGGACATAGAGAATATATATCCTTGACACTTGCCATGGGTCTAGAACTTTTATTTTATTTCAGCATTTGCATTATCAGAGATATTTAATATTTAATAATAAAAAATTGGTATGTTTGAATACTTTTAATTTATTTAAAGTTAGACTATTATTGCTTTATTAAGAGTAATTTTTGGAGAAACTTTATTAAAACTAATTTCTACAACAATGGAAAGCCTCAGGCACTGATTAAATAAACATTTTCTTTCTCAAATTGCTTGTATTACACATGTATATTCTATTAGTGCATCTTCTCTTGAAAATACTTTTTTTGTTTGTTTTTGCTTCTTAACTAGCTAATTTCCTATATAATTCTAATAAGAATTTTAATAAAATGGAGGGCAATAACCTGCCCCTAGACACTTATCCTAAAGGAAGAAATACCTGTTTGAATGACATTTAGTATCAGTTAAGAGACTCTTTCTTCTCATTCTCCAGATTCTTTCTGAAATGGCTTCATGTTTACAAAAACATTTTCTAAGAGAAGCATTTCCCCTATTCGAGTCATACTGCATGTAACGTAAATAGCAGATTACAATGTCTACTAAGAGATGACAATATTCTTAAGAAAAATTAAAATTATTTCAGTTTATCATCTTTCATTCCCTTTTTATATGGTTCCCTCATAATTTTCTTTTCTAAATTGCAATACTGAGATATGTGCATTGTTGTGTTATATTCTAAAAGTAACTTTTTAAAAAATTCCTTTGCTATCAGTGATGTATCTGTCTGAAACGATATGACCATATATATGAGAAAAATTTTGATGCAACTAAGTAGAAGTTAACATTAAGTTGGAATCACTCAAGCACACGTGATTGAGTGCCAATGGGACATGTTCTGGCACGAATGTATATTGTCTTCATTTTGTGAATTGTTTCATTTGGTTCATTGTGCTCTCATGCTACATGAAAGGCCAGAAGGCAGAGAGGATACATTAGGTGTCTTCCTTAATCTCTTGTCCTTGATCACTCATCTCTTTCCAACTAACATAAATCTTTTAAAATGTAAATGGGATTTTACTATTTGCGTGCATGTGTGTACACATGTATAAAACATTTTGCTGTTCTTAATCTTATATATAGTATGTTTCTTCTTGAATAATTGCACATTATTGTGTGTTTGTGTGAGATGTGTTTATACTAGAAGATTAATTGTATCTTTCCCAAATGAATATGACATTCATATGAATTTTTTCCTAGAAAAAGTCATGCATTACCTATGTTAAGAAACTCAAATCCTAAAATGTTGTATTTGGAGACAGATAACTTTACTTCTCACTTAAACCCACTTACAGAATACTTACATATTTATTGAAATTCTACCCTTAGAAAATAAATTATGATTCAATTGTAATTTGTATGAGAGTTTACGTTTGAATTATCTAATTATTTTTGAATGTTTTCTATATCTGTATTAATAATCCATTTATTCCTTATATGTTCTATATTACATTTCCATGATTTGTGCTCAGAGAAAATTTGTACATTGCCAAATTCCACAAGAGAGTAACCCCTTTCCATTTTAAGTTTTTTAAGTGTCTTTCAATAAAGATTTACATTTTTATTTTTATTATTGTTTTTTCCTTTACATGTAGGATTTACATCTTTATTGTCAAGATTATTCCTAGCATTTCAAGTTTTGGCTGAATTCTATATGTCTTTATATTTAATAATTTTGTTATTTACCTTCAATGAGTCTATTGTTTTGTTTTGATTTTTCCTTTTTCTTACTCAAACTAAGTTCATTTAGCAGGAAATTTCCCTTAAATGTTTATAGTGTATAGATTTTTGGCTATGTTTTAAATACAATCAAGTGATAATTTTTTACTTGAATTTTTATCAGATAATATGAAAAGTATTGCTTCTACCCTTCAGGATTTGTTGTAATTAATTTGTGGCTTGATATATGCACTATTTTCATGAATAATTCATGATTTGTTTAAAAAAATAAACATTTTCTGCCACTTACTTTTTAAATTTTAGATATATTCTTCATGTGCTGATTTCTGAGAAATGTAAGTTATGTTTATTAAACATGAATTTTCATTTATCAATTTCTCTTTTCCTTGTTATTATTTTGCCATCTGCATTTTGAAGCTACACTTTTGATTGCATAATTACTCAACCCAAATGTATATAAATTTAAAATTTTTATGTAACTAACAATTTTTACCTCAAGAAGATACTTATAACAAATATTAGAAATGATGTAGTCATATCTGGGCAAATCTGGACAAATAAAATTGGGGTAATTTTTTTCTACTTGTTTCTTTTCTGCTTAAATAATCCTAACTTGGCTACCACAATAGTTGAATGTTAATAGAGAACAAAGAGAAGGATGATAAGCTACACACTTGTTCACAATTGCGGCATACAGAATTTTAAGATGGTTCCCAAGATTTCTGCACCAACTATAAAGTACTGAAAAAAAATTAAGTTCATAGTATTGATAAAGTAGTGATAATTCTTGACATGGAAGTCTATTATCGCTGTTATTAGTTTTTCATTCACTTGTCAACTGTGAAGTAGAAAGACATTTTATATTCTTTTTCATTTCTTACTAAGACATGTTTTTTTCATTTTTCTTCAATAATTTATTTAAATTAAATATTTATTATCTATAATATTCATTATTCCTCTGTAAGTCGTGATTACTACCTTCATGATGCTTAGACTTTAGTGAAATAAGAGATGTTACTTTGAAAAGTTAATGAACAAGGGTTTAAGTAATGGTTTGGTGCACCAATGAAAGAAGTCATTTGAACATCGATAATTTACTTTCACACTGTTAGTTACACAGAGGGGTAACATTAAGTGGAGTTCAAAAAATAGCAACACTGGAGGAGCCAAGATGGAGGTCTGTAGCCAGCTTTCTGCAGATGCTCCTGTCCAGAAGGAGAGTAAAAGAACAGAAATTTAGTGAGAAAGCCAATGGTTTTGAGCTGAGCCAAGAGACAAGGTTGAGGAATGCACATCAACCCTGT